>BLSF01000025.1:467814-556195 GCA_012862575.1 Parietichytrium sp. I65-24A
ATATATATATATATATATATATATATACTGTGTTCGAATATATATATATATATATATCCGCGCCTACTCGAGGTCCGCGCGCCTTTTCTTCCCCAAATCCCCGCAGTAAGTGAAGGATCTTTATGATACGCGTGGAGTACTCGCAGTCGTTTTGCGATGTACTTTTCCTCCCACGAAAGATGGAAATCGGAAAAGGAAAAGATGGTATGGTGTGTTGTGGTGTGGGAATGTGTTCTCCTGTGTTCTCTTTGTTCCTCCTCTCTCTCTTCCTTCCTCTTCTCGATGCGCTGCGGACCGCGCTCCCTTGTCCCCAAGGATCGGACCGTGTACGATATCGGCCTTTTCTCCTTCCTTCTCCTCTTCGCTTCTTCCTCCTCACACTTTGGACTTGTTGGAAGGAAGAAGACTGGCTGGTCAATTGAACGCTCTCCTCGCTAAGGGTTGCTAGCTTTTAGCATAGAGAAACTGCCAAAAGGTGCCTCTCTGCCACCAGACGCAGGCGCGCTAGGATACTCGATACGTGCGTCATACACCGGGTCGTGTATAGACTCTGCGCGTCCGTCCTTCTCCTGCTGAGGCCGCGGGACTCCTTCTTTCTCCCTGGTGAGGCGCTAATGTATACTATAGAAGTGACACAACTGGCGCGAGCGAGTGTCCTCGAGGACCCCGGCTGACGTTGCGGGCAGGGCAGGTGGACCAGAGGCCGTAGGACTTGTTATCGAGGCGGTAGGCGAACTGCGAGGTTTCTTTTAAAATTGGCATTAATTGGCCCCCCCGGGGCCAGGAAGCGTTACGTGAAAGTGCCCTCCGTTACGCACAAAATGTTGCTGGGGGTCGATCTCGCTACCCAGAGCGGCATTCCCACCATACCTACTCCTACCGCCCTCCCTTAATGCAAACGCTAGCCAAGCGGCTGGTCTCTATACGCACCACCTAGTCTTTCCCGCTCTGGTTAACCTTCACGACTCTCAGCCGGCGTCCTACCACCCACTCTAACAGCAAAAAGAATAACAAACAAACAAAGAAAAAAGAAAGGAAAAATTAAATATCCCTAGCCAACGCTACTGCAAACCTAACCGGCTCGACCCACACCCGCTGTGAGGAGGGCGCCCGTCGAGGACACTTGGTCGGCAAATACATACGCATAGCTGCGTGTAGTGTGGAGCTAGGAGGCGCCGTAGGGTCCTTTGGAACTGGTACTAGCTGCCTCTAAGAAGGGGTTGCGCAGCGCGAGGGAACGAAGAGGAGGAGCAGTCAACCGCGAACGAAGGAGGAAGAGAGGAAATATATATATATATATATATATATAAGAGAGAGAGAGAGAGCGGCTTGTGTCCTCGCTGCAGCTGAGGGAAAAAGAGAGAGAGAGAGAGCAAATTCGGGAAATTGGAAATTTGGAAAATTGGAAAATTGCAAGTGATTTGTTTTCGACTGCGAGAGGAGGGTCAACAAGTTGTTGATTGATGACTTGGTTTCCTTGATCTTATATATATATATATCTTCAAAGGATTGAATACGCACCGACGGTTGGTTCCTTCATTGACGCTCGGTCGTCTGCTAAAGAAAGAGGGCTGAAGACAGCAGTGGAATGAGAGATTGAGGCGCTGGTGATTTTGTAGACGTTGAGGCGTGATTTTGTTTCGTTTGGGCGCCAAGGATCTGGGACGCTGGGCTTATATCAGATTCTGTTTGTCTTGTCTTTCGGGCGACACGTCCTGGGGCGCGTGAGATTTCTGGTGTTTGCAAGATGGGCAAGAAAAGGCGCTTTGAACCCTCGCCGGAGCTGCAGGACATGTTGCTGGAGCTAGGCGGATACTCTGCCAAAGAGCGCAGCAATTTAGATGACGGAGAGAAGAGCACAATGAAGACTAGCACGAAGCCAAGCTCCGACTCTGCTCAGGAGATGCTAGCACAGGCAGCGTTTTTGAAGAGGCAGGCAGACAAGGCGAATGAGTGGGACGCAAAGTGCTTGCTCTATGTGCGATCCGGACTACGATATTTAGAGTACGCCGCCGAGTCGGACGCGGATGATGACCAGAAGAAAAGCTGCCTGGGCGCTACCGCAAAGCTCTTGGAATACGCTGGTCACAAGTCTGCGTCCAAAGTGCGAGCCGCCGTCCAGTCGGAGGACGGGGTAGCTCTCAAGCAGTACGCTCACCTTGCCTACCTTGCCTATAGACTAGCAGCCATCGCCCGAATGCTGCAATTTAAATTAAAGTCAGAGAAGCTGAAACTGTTCTGGGACTCGTGCTTGAAGTACGAGGAGAAGAAAGCCAAAGCCGAGACAGTTCGCAGAGCGAACGCCCAACCCGGAGCGATCTCCGCGCCTTTCAACATGAGCGAGAAAGATCGGCAACTAGCAGAGTCACATGTAACGCACGTGGTCACGCAGGGCAACGACGCCCTTTTGGCGATGGAAGACCTTCGCTTGTCTGAAGTGCTCGTCAGTGACTTGAAGCGCTGCTCGGTCAAGTCCAGCCTTCGAAATGTGAAGCGCATTCCGCATTTCGAGATTTTTGCGTGGGAGCGGTCAATGTCGGAGCTGGCCGATAGCATAAGAACGACCTTGGACAACCTAACGAACGGATAAAGACCCTTGAGTGAGCTCGGGGCTCATCCGCCTTTTCTGTGGTGATTGTTAAATTTACTCTAAAAGTGCCTTGTTTTTTTTTAACCTTTTTTGTTCTCATTCTCTATCTTTTCTCCCCGTTGGCTTTGAGTCGTCGTTTGGCGCCAAGCCCTCCGTTCACACCAACTATCAAACCGAAAAAACACGCGAGAAGATCTCGAGGGAGGAGAGTCCCGCCAGGGCTTGCACTCCCCTCGACTCCCGAGTAATAATACGCCACAACTTCACCGTCAACCTATCATCCCGTCATTCATTCATCAATCGCCAACCAACAGTGCCCTGCCGAGCCGGAGCAGTTAATCTCAATTAACGAAGCGAGGCCAGAAACACCCGCCGCGCCGCGAAAACAATGGGAATTCGACCACCACCAAGCATCGTCGCTCGTCACGCGACATTCAGCAAGGACAACGCCGATATGAATGCAAGCGTGAACGTTGAACGTAAGCGACGGCCCCCGCCATCCCGCCATCCCGCCAACTCGCCATCCCGCCACCATGGGCAGAATGCCTCTGGCATCTCACGAAGAAGCTTCGCCCTCCACCGCTGCACTCTCCAAGCGCTGCAGCTCCTCCACAATGCGCTTCTCCACGCACCTCGCCAAGCCCAGGTCCGAGGCCACCAGCGAGCTGGACAAGTGCACGACGCGGCCCGTTCTACGCGCCAGTCTCTGAGCCATCCCGTGCGACTCCTGCGCGGCTCCTTGCGCGCCATTGAACTCGCAGAGCGTGCTGGCGAGGGGCATCTGGCCGTCGAAACGAGACGCCATGCCGCTGACCAGACGCGGGAAGCTGGGGCTCGCGCTCCGCCGAGACACCCACGCGAGGACGCTGCCCTGCAAAGCGAACAGCTGCACGCTCGCCACCGCCTCTTCGCCGTCGCTCACTTCGAAGCGCACGATCTGCGTCGCCGTCATGGTGCGACTGGCCTGTGGTGTTTGCTTGCTTGCTTGTTATTGTTTGCTTGCTTGTTATTGTTTGCTTGCTTGCTCGCTTGCTCGCTTGCTCTAGCCCTGGAAGTGATTTGATGTACTTGGCTTTGAGTGATTAGATTGATTAGATTGATTAGATTTGGTTTCCTTACCAATGTCAACAGGATGGAATGGGGATGGAGTTGGCTGGATCGAATTTTGGAGAATGCTTGACAGAAATGAAACTATGCATGCTTGAATGGAGTTGGCTGGATCGCGTTTCGAGAACTGCTTGACTGAAATGAAACTTTGCGGCGCTTTGATTTTTGATTGCTCTGAGTTCGCATGACATTTTAAAGATGGTCGGCCAGCAGCCTCCTTTGCAGCGATTGGATGTATGTGATTTTCGCGTTGCTTTACTGTACTCAGTACTTTGCTCTTTTGTAAGTATATGATCACGGGGCTTTGTTAACCATTGATTCGCTTCGAATTTCACGCATTTGGCGTCGTGCTTGTTCTTCTTTCAAAGGACACTATGAACCAGCCCAAGCGTCACTCATTTCAAGCCATCATGTCTTGGACTTTAAATTTTAAGTAGAGCCACGAGGTCTCGAGTGTAGCGCAAACAGATCCTATTGGAAGGCACGGAGCTTTCAATTTGGTAGTGGAAACGGAGACGATGGTTTTACGTTCCATTTCGCACCGCAACAGGAACGCTCGAATAGCACGAATTTGAATAAACCTTTCTCTGTATTCATCTAGTCTATTGAATTTTGGAATTGAGAAAAATCTGATACTGAAAATTGATGAAAGGCGAATGTACATGGGCTCGAAAGTTGACAAGCAAAGACTATGGTATGAATGGAAAAGAAGGCTCTTCTCCAAGTAACGACGGCTTGCCCGCGGGGCAACAAATCCAGCCAAAGCGTAGCGAGGCGGGAACGTTTAGTTAAATCTAACGGGTCGTCAAAATCATTGACTCATAAATTTGGGAGGCACGCGAGTACCAAGATCAGGCGCGGCAGTCCGCTTTTGAACATACCTACGCGCGAAAATTTCATGTGGAAGGACTCCAGTGTGGTGATCAGGACTGTGGGATTGAGAAAGGCGGACGGAACGATGGCCATAAATATATATTTCTGCGCGAGCAGCCGCAGTCGGTACATTTACAAAAACATCAAGTCCCCGTCAGCATCGTCCACTTTCAAAACATTTCCAGGGGCGGGCTGCCGGGCCCCCAGCTCGCCAAACTCTGGAGCCGCAAACGTCGACGGCGCCAGCTCGTAAAAAAACTCTCCGCGTCGATCTACAGCCACGAAATCCGTCGCCGGAGACTGTTGCTGCTCCACCACTTCCATCACAGCAATTTGAGGCTTCCTGCTCTCCTCCACGACATCTTCATGCAGCGCCGCAAAGTCCACCGCCCCGAGCGACCCCGACAGCCGCCGAACGTGCCCTCCAAGCACCGATCTGCGCCGCATTCCGGACCCAATCACGCGGCAAACCGCAGCTTCGCACACCATCTTCTCCGCTCCACCTCAACCTACTGCGCAGCTTGGCAGCAACTCTTGTTCAAAGAATGAAATATATTACACCGCTGGCGCACTAAAGCAACAGGTCCGCGACGCACATGCACATACCACTCCCGAGGGTCCGCGCGTACTTTTCCGCGTATGCCACTGGCCTCGCTCGCTCTTTTTCTTTTTTTTGGTGCCGGTCTGCCTCTCTAATTCGCGGTTCGCAGGTCGCAATTTGGGATCTGCCTCGCTCCTTATTTTAGACCCTTCCGAGCCTTCCAAACAACAAAATAGCAAATTAGCACTCTATGTTACCCTGAAAAACTCTCTCTCTTTTTTCATAACATCTTTTTTCGGCAAGTATGGGAGACCTAGCTGGTTCGTAGCCGGTGGGATAGCATGGCTCAAGTATCGTGTATGTGCAGTGAGCGGTGGAGATATAGTACAGGATTAGGTGGATGTGGCTTATGGATGAAAAAGGGCGACGGAGGAACAGCTGCCTACACTATCTGCTGATATGCTATTAGGGATTGGTTCCGACTACAGAGCCTTATGATTCCCTTCTACTTGTTAGTTAGCAAATCGGGCAAATGCGACTACGGCTTGGGAAGTCGCTGGTAGGGGACGGGAGTGAAACTCCTATCGTTAACGGTGGGTGGCCAGTATGGATTGTGAGGAGGCCCTCAGGGAGGAGTCAGGGAGGTGTAGGGAGACGCCGGGACAGCTGTTGGGTAGGATTAATTAAGCTTGTAGCTATGACTCCTCGCGGATTTCTTTTTTTAAAAATACCTAATAATATCTACATACTAGTAGTACCAGTATTTTAATTCTTCAAAAATCAGCACTTTTCATTTCAATCAATCAACTAACGTTACCAAGTTGTCGCGTTTTCTTCTCACTACTATGTTCAGTCAAGTGAGGAGTTCTGAATTGTTGTGAACTGAAATCTCACCCAAATTCCAAATACTTAATTCTAAATCCTGCTCTTTGAGTGAGTGAGTGAGTGAGTGTGTGAGTGAGTGAGTGAGGAGGCGAGTCAGGCGGCTCTCTGTTCCTCCCTTCACGGGTCCTCACAGTCCTCACACTCGAAGGCTCCTCCCTCTCAAAGCGCTCCTCACAGTCACTGAGCCCCAGTAGCTCTTCTGAGAGGCAAGCTCCCTTCAAGTGAAACCTTCCTCTCTTTCAGTTGTTTGAGTGTGAGTTTGAGTTGATTTCACAGCCAAATTGAAATTGCAATTGATTGAAACAGTTCGAAGATTCAGGGAGTCGTGGCTGGGATAGACGTTGGACACGAGCCTGAAGGAGGCGTCTCTGCAAGGATTTCATGGCGCCGAAAGGGCTGTCCATTTATTATATCAACGAACTTTGAGACGATATTTCGCTGCCTGGCCTCTTTGCTCGGTGATTGTCTCCTGAGCTCTTCCTGCTTTCTCCCCACGCAGACTCTCGTCTCGAGAAGGCCTCCCATGACGCAGCTCTCCGATAAAGTTATTAAATTTCACGTCACATAGCCGTCTAAGTGACGCAAGACCCAAAAGTGCGACAAGTGTACTGAAACGCAATCGTCCCGTATTACCAGACCCCGAACCTCGACGGGACGCTTTCCCTCTCTACTCTAATCGCTAGCACCCAATACGGATCTTTTCCCTTGTCGAACAATGTCAATCAAACAACCGTCGGGACGATGCCCCGACTTTCACGGCACTTCAAGGCTCGCTCAAGAGTCTCCCCCAGAGAACACTTCTCTATTCCCCGGATGAAACCGCCAATTCGTTTCCCCAACTTTTTGCAATACCTTGCAACATTTGGCTCTATCTCGGCAAATAACACGGCACTCACAATCAACAAGTAACGTGCACATACAGGACGCGAGTACCTGTGGGACTGTGGGACTGTTGGACTTTTGGACTGTGGGACTGTGGGACTGTGGGACTGTGGGACTGTGGGGTAATAGCAGGAAGCAGGAAGCAAGATGGAGCACGGTGCCGTGGTGGTGGAAGCGGGTTCGGCCGGCGGCATGAAAGTTCGTCATGCTGCCAAGATGCTGAGCGAGAAGCGATGTTCGTGCATGATCGTGGTGGAGAGCGCGAGCAGCGGGAGAGTGGCTGGCATCGTGACGGAGCAGGACCTCGTGCGCAAGGCTCTTGGGGCTGAGGATGGGGCGAACATGGGGCTCACAGTGACGGAGGTGATGACGGCCGACCCGGTGTGCTTGCGGTCGAAAGGACATGTGCAAAGTCACATCGATGAAGCCTTGGCGCTGATGGCGAAGCGGTCCTTTCGGCACGTGCCGTTTGTTGATGAGGTGGCCGGCACGTACGTTGGATGCATAGATATCGTCGGGGCTATTGCCACTGGGAAAGCGCAGACTCTGGCGCATGCCTTGTCGCTTCCGGCAGGCAAGATTGTGAGGATTCAAGCGGCTTGCGCAGAGTCTTATGAGATGTTTTGCATCCGCTCAGCGAAGACCACCGCAAGAGAAGCTGCAGCTTTGATGAGGCAGTCGCACTTGAGCTCCCTCGTCGTTCTGGACCATGATGGCCGCCTAGTAGGCATTGTGACAGAGAGCGACCTGCTACGAAAGGTGCTCGCCGCCGACACCATGGGCGACGACGAGGTGGAAAGCGTTCTCGTCACTGATATTATGACACGCAACCCATTCACAATCAGTGTGGACACAAAGTCTTTCGACGGACTTCATCAGATGATCTCCAGGTCATTTCGCCATCTCCCAGTCCAAGACTCCTCCGGTAGAGTCATCACAGTCTTGGACATTCTCACTCTTGTGAAAACGAGCTACACTACGCTCGAACAAGCTTCTTCGGTCGCTGAAGGTGTTATGGAGTCTAACCAAGCAATGCCTACCTCAGTCTGGAACACGCTCATCGGAGGAGAGGCCTCAGACGAGGTAGAGACACCTCAAATGGAAGGCGGAGTAGATGACAAGACCATCGAGGTGATTGACGATGACTGTGGAGATGCTTGCGATTCCAAAGCGCGTTCTTTGGACGCTAAACCGCCAACTCCTCGACCATTACCCTCTGTTACTCCTAAGGCTGCGCAAGACGAGAAGCAAGGTGCGGCAGACGATAGCGTAGACGACGCGGAGCGCTTGGAGCTAGGAAAGCTTGGCGAGCTCGAGAAAGAAGCCGTGCAAAGTATCGTAAAAGGAGACTTTGCCAAGTCGGTAGAGCTCTTTACCCGCGCTGTGAAATTGATTACCAGGGATTCGTGGGTGCTTCACAAGGTACGGCTGTACACAAGACGTGGGAGCGTGTTTTCGTGCATGGGTCGCCTGAATGATGCCCTTCTAGACTTTGATAGAATCGAGCAGCTAGAGTCGTCTGCAAGACTGGAAGCCGCGCGTTGCGGAAAAGAGGAAGCGTTGCAAAACTTATTGCTTGAATCATCCGCAGGCATCTGCGAGATTCTCATAGAGACGGCTCGGTACGAAGAGGCTGCTCGACGTATGCGGACCTCCTTGCCGCGGTTCAAGGCAGAGGAGTGCCTAGAACAACTGAGAGGCGAAAGAGACAAGTTTAGAGATCTCGGGAAGGAACTATTTCTCAAGAAAGATTACCACGGGGCGGTGGTGGCTTACACAAACGCAACCCGCACTTTAAAAGCACAAATGCAAACCGAGGCAAGCTTTGTGGACCTTGACGCAGACGTTAGCTCCGAAGACGCATTGCTGAAGCACTGCACACAAGACGCAAAGGAACTTTTGGCAATATTGTACAGTAATCGTGCCGCATGTTATCAGCTTTTGCAGGACTACAAATACGCGCTGGAAGATGCTCAAAGAGCTGTTCAGATCGACCCACAGTATGAGAAGGCTTGGACAAGAGTTTGCCACTGCTTATATCAAACTGGGAAAAACAATCGCTGCGAAAAGGCAATCGAAGCGGCATTTGCTGCTCTGGGCAGCAAAATGACATCTTCGACCAAGTCGGGTTTGGAAGAAATGCTGGGAAAGTTAGCCACACGTAAGGAAGAGTCGAAAGCAACTATGCAGAGTGCAATCAAGTCTCTCGGTAAGGCACTTTCCAGCTCCCTGCAGACTGAAAGCGAGCGCAAGGAGGACTAGCTGCTGAGAAGTTGACTAAAACAGTAAATCGGGTGAAATACAGCCGTGACATTATACATGTTAATGTGAGCTCGAAATGAGTTGCTTTTACTATTTTTTTCTTTTCTCGGACAAAGGATTTGATGCGAGAAAAATCGGACGGAGGTATTGACAAAACGTGAAATATCCTTTTTTTTGGTCATGGTGGTCTCTCTTCTTTTATCAAGCTCTCGAATCGCGCTTCATTTCAACGCGGCCCCTCCTCCGTTCAATCTAAACTATTTCTTCAATCGGCTTTTACCTCTCTCCAAGTTAAAACAATTTAAACATGTGCATCACACGCTTCCGAATAATAGTGGCCATCGTTTCGGAATCTGGAAGTGGCTCCTCGTCCTCGCCTGGCTTGACGAGGATGTTTAGATCCATCGCCACATCCCAGAAATCTTGCGCGAGGCTTGTAAGCTGGTCCACGATCGTAGAGTTGGTACGGCCGAGTCGCTCCTCATCCTCCTCGGAGAGCGAGTGAATGACCGGAGGCTGAATTGGTGACGACAAGTCACTATTCTCCTCGTCGTCTTCATCGTCTTTGGCCGACCCATCCCGTCGCTTCTGCTCGCTTTCAACTGCAGATGTAATGTGCTTGAGCCAATCCTCGGCATCTTCCAAGGACTGTGCCTTGAAAATATAGGTGCGGCTTGGAGTTGTGACCGTGAACTCGCCTTCCTGCTTGCCAATGTCGCAACCTTTCACGCTCATGAGGTCGACTTTGCCTTTCAGCGAGGCACCGACGTTGGTGGGTAAATCGTTGTAGTAGTACAAGCTGTGTGTGGTGAGAACAAAGTATCGCTTTCGCCAACTCGAGTTGAAGGCGCCGCGCTTCTCTAGAAACCCCTTGTGCTGATGGTTCTCGTTTGACCGGTCCGAGACTGCTTCGACGTCCAAAGCGCAGATATCATTTTCCGCAGCGTTTGAAATCGCCTCCATCCAGCGTTTCGTGAGGCTAGAGACGGTTTCCTCGCCTTCCGCTCCATCGATTCGGATTGTATATACGCGGTATGGGGTGGTAATGTTCAAGAGGCCGTCGCTGCCATCGCCGTGGGAGGTGGCTGGGCGGCAAGAAGAGATCATGTGGAGCTCGATCTTTCCGCGGGGAAGATGGCTTTCCTTCGTGGGGTATCCAGAAAAGTAAAAGAGCCCGTTTTGTGTGAGCACGAAATAGCGTTTTCTCCAGGCGGTGTTTCGGTTCCCTTGCTTGCTCATGAATCCTTGCATGAGCACGTCCTCTCCGTTGTAGATCATCTCACCGTCCTGTTCCAGCTCTTCTGCGTTACTAGCATCGCCCTCTCCATCTGCGTCGGGGATGGGCTTGGGGGGGTTCTTGTATCGAAGACCGCGGCTCAGGCTCACGCTCAGGCGGTTCATAAGCTTGGAGACCTTGCTCTTCTCCAGCTCTTGAAAATATTTCTCCAGGTCTTCTTCCTGTTTCTTGTGTGCAGCAACCATTTCAGGGTTGGACTTGCACGGGTTAGACGTAAAGTCGTGGTCTGCGATCTCGGGAGTGTCGATGAGCTCCTCGACGACCTGCTTGAGCGTGATGGTCTTGCTCTTGCCGCCGATCTGCTCTGGGAGGGATTCGATTGGAATACCGGTCTTCAGCATGGCTGGCATGTAGCTGCTTTCTCCACTGAGAATCTTGATCTTGTGCTTGACGTCCGGGTCAACCCAAGGGCTGATGACCCTCCACACCATGCGGAAGCTCATAGGAGCGTTGATGAGAAAGAGATTCCAGAGAGAGTCCGGGTAGTAGTCTCCGGAGACGCGGAATAACGGCTGCAAGATGGAGCGCACCTTGGCCGTAAAGTGTTTCTTCACGGAGAGTCCCTGCAAGTCCAGGCAATAGATGTACTGGCACACGCGATATCCCAGGCGGTGGGAAATCTCGTGCTTCATCCGCACAAGCGCCTCGAGACACTGCGCGCGGTACAGGAGGACGGTCTCCTCGTCGTACTTTGTCAGCGCGTTGACCTCCAGCTCCGTCACGCGATCGAGGATGAACCAGTGGCCGTGGATGTCCTCCCCGGCCACGTGGCTGGGCCATGCCTTGTGGTAGATGTCATGCAGCGGGAGTCGCTTCTCTAGGATGGTATTGATGCCGTTCTTGCCGCGCCACTCATAGATGTCCGCGCATGTATCGGCGATGTCTTTGACGCGGTTGCTCCTCGTCCAGTACCCTCTAATCAGGTTCAAGTGCGTCTCATGATCGCACGAGTCCCACGCCTGGCTGGCGCCTTTCTTTCGCAGCCGCTCCTTCACATCATCAATCACTGCCTTCTCCTCCGTCGTGAACAAGATCGACCGCTCCTTCGCCAGCGACTCCTTCACGTACCCTTGCCACGCCGACATCCCCGCTTCCTCCACTCAACCCTGCGCCCCTTTCGCCCTTTTGACCTTTTGACCTTTCGCCCTTTGCGCACAGCGACACGGACGGATGTATAGAGGGATGGAAGGATGAGAGTTGGAGCGAGACCGACAAACTGAGCAAGCGCCGCAACAGAGCAGCACAGCAAAAGAGCAAAAGAGCAGCACAGCAAACGTACTCTGGTCACTCCCGACGCTCGTGCGAAGCAGACAGAGAGACAGAAAGACAGAGACAGAGACAGAGAGAGCGGAGACGCAGAGACTGTGTGCGAGCGCGAGAGCGAGAGTGAGAGAGAGACAGAGAGAGAGAGAGAGAGTCACACACACTGAGAGAGAAGTGAGTGAGTGAGAGAGGCATAGACTATGTATGAGAGAGAGAGAGAGAGCATGTGAGAGAGCAGTCACTCATCATCCAGTGTTATTCGTGCTGCTTAGAAAGTTATAAAGTCGGAAAGTTGAAAACAACGAAGGAGTTATATAACTTATTAGATATGCATGAGGTTATTAGCGAATGATGGCGCTACGTCCTTCTTTCTTTCGTCCTTTCTTTCTTCTTTTGTTTTGCGGTCTAAAATTAGGGGGAGCGAGTCCCTTTTTTGGGGCAACTTGGCACAGTACTGGTACTCAGTACTCGGTACTAGTACTGTACTGCCAGTCTCAAGCAAGGAAAGAAGGAAACATAAGGAAACCCAGATGATCTTACGCTTACTGCCAGCTCTTTTTTCGCTGCACAGTCTGCACAGCAGCCAACCCTCCAAGAGAGAGAGAGAGAGAGAGAGAGAGAAAGAGTCTTTGCTGTTCCAAATCATCAATACAATCAATCAAAATCAACCAAACAATCAATGAAAAAAACAAACGGAAAAAAGAAAGGAATTACACTGGTACACACCTCCACCCTCCCACGTTCACTGTCAGTAAGATTATAATAGGTACATTTAGACCCCCTATGCAGTCCTAAAGGACTGCTAACATTCTCTATTATCGTCTATAGCGACAGTTGTGATTGCTACTGAGCTGTCAAAACTATGAATTGAAAGAGGCCAGAGTCAAAAGTTGAACAGCTGTGTTGGAAGAATTGTGCCTTCTGAGTTGTAGTTTTCGATTTTAATTCTGCGAGACGCCTCGGAGAATGGGCGAATGGAACTCATCCGAAGAGGAGGCTCAGTTCACCAATAATTAGAGTAATTCTAGTTGGGCCTTGCGTAAAACTTTGGAAGAAATCAATCACACCATTGAAGCGCTTCAGACACTTGATTCAATTTCAAGGTCAAGTTGAGAGACAATGCAACCGTCTTCCGCGTGGGTTGCCCGATACAGTGGCTGCGCCAGTCTCTAAGCATCTCATGTCCTCGTGACGATGGCTGGGGAGAATTTGCAGTGCCTGACTTTACAATCTTGAAGAACGACTTGCCTGTGAAGAAGGAGCAAAAGGTGTGCATAACACATCGATGACCTTGATGGTATCGACTTGCACACAGCTGAGCCTCTGAGCGAGCGAAAAAAGCAACGTCATGGAGCAGTAATTCAGTTTGTTTGATTGAATGATGAGTGAGGAGGACTCCGGACTCGGAATCACGATACTGCACTAGCTGTCCACGCCCGTCTCACTGACATCCGCTGACGGTACCTTCCACAAATCGCGCAGAGTCAACAGCCTCAAAGCGAAAACGGGCACTCCTGGACTGTTCCTCCAGATGTGCATGGCTTGCAGCTGCTGCCTGGAAGCAATCTTGGTCAGGATACGCTGCAAAAGAGACCAAAACGCCGTGCGAGCAGACACATCCATGATCCCGTGATGTGTCAGACAGACTGTCAGCCAACTCGATCCCTCGCTCCCTGACCTGCTTTCGCAGCGTACTGTTACTCTGACCGTGAGTATGTCCCATTAAAGTAAATCACACCCATCGAGCGCGTTCGCATCTGTCTGTCAAACAAACAGAACAGAACAAAACAAAACAAAAGAAAGTTGTACAATTTACAGCAACGAATGCTTCGACCTTACATCTCCAGTCTTTGGTCTTTCCAAATTCCACATATCTTCGCTCCAAATCATCTCTCCTTTCATGGAGCATTAGCCACTTAGCTCTACGCTAACATCCACCTCTACCATATGGCTACCCGTCTAGCTATCCATTGTACTATTCGGGCTGGTGTGCGCTTTAGCTACTAGCTGCAAGTAGTAGAAGTGTGTGCTCCGTATCGGGGCTAGCGGGCATTAGTCAAAGAGGTGGCGACGTGGCTAGCAACGAGTAGCGCTCTTGGATAGTTGGCTACGCTATGTGAAGTGTACAGTGCGCGTGCATTGTTCACATCCGAGTCGATTGCAAGTAAAAATTGCAAAAACTGTTGTGATGAAATTTGTTCCTGTTCTGATTTGAATTTCTGAATTTCTGATGAATCGCGAGAATGAACGAATCGTATTTCTGAAAACGATTGCGAAGGTCCACCAAGTTTGGAGGAGTAAGAAGAAACAATGTTCTCAAGTGCAAATTGCGAAGTTCAAAAGCTCAAGATGACGGTAACGGTATTGGCGCGCTGTCTCCAAGTTCTCTCATTGGTCGACGGAGGGCACTAGTATGTGGGGACAATGCAAATGCAAAGCGGTGCGCTTGCTCTAAGCTTTCTTGCTCTGACGAAAGTCTCGATGCGCCGCTAAGTTATTCTCGCCTATGTTAAAGGGAGATTTCCACAACAGCAAGTGTGCGTTTCACCAAGGCAACTGCATACAAACAATACCAGATTGACATTTCCAAAAGCAGAGCAACTCTGCCGTCGTGTCCTAAATGTGGAAAGAAGGCGGTGTCCCGTGTCGTAAGCACCGCCCTCGAGGCGTTAACGTCGGTTCCAAAGTTTCATTATGTTTCCTCTTGAAATGCAACAGTTTTCAACACTATCTCTCTTCCCTGTATACGTAAAAGTTGTTTTTTTGTTGACTATTGGTTTCGCAGTCGCTTTCTTGCAAGATCGATTCGCTGGCAAGAGCTGGCTGCTAGAGAGTAGCTTTAGAAATTTGTCCGCCCGCCCAAGTCAAAAATGCTCAAAAGGCACGACCGCATGCACACAATCTATAGACCACTATACTAGCAATTCCAGGAACCGGGAACCGGGTGAGGAGAACCAGCTTACACGTAGGCCAGAACTGGATGAGATGGCACTGATGGCTTCGTCGTTCAGAAGATGACGTGAATTCCGAAGTCTGCGTTTAGATTTCGCTGTCAAGATCAAGACTCTCTTCCAGGCACAAATCCTCCCCGCCCAGTTTAATTCTAATTCACATTTTGCTCATAAACTTCAGTTTACATTTAAACCCTACCGGGAGATCTCTCGTGCTATACAAGTCAATATATAATTCCAACACCTTCGGACTCTTAGTGCCCCGCATATGTACTCTCTAGGCCAAATCCATTTATCCATTTCTCTATCCACTCCCAGTAGGAACTTTCTTCCTAGGACCATCTATGCAAACAGCTACAAATATATACGCGAGACTTACGAAGAGCTACGAGTACGGGCGAAAAGCGTCCGCGGAAAGTGTTCCCGCGCAGAACCGTAGCGTCAATTATACAAACCTGGTAGTAGTACGTACGTACGTGCGGCGAACATCAGTATTAGTGTCAGTATCATTATCAGTTTCAGTATCCGTATCAGTATCAGTATCAGTATCAGAGTTTGGGCTTGAGACTTTGTTGCTGGAAAAGATGGAGCAGGTAACGGAAGCGACGAGTGAGTTTGAGAAGGACTTGGAAAAGGTTGCATTTCTGCGAGTAGCGGAAGAGCGCACTGGTATTCCAAAGACAGTGGTGCTTGTGGTAAGCTCCCTCTCCGCCTTCGTGCTTCTGTATGTGACGATTGGGCCAGGACTGCTGTGCAACTTGGTGGGGTTTGTTTACCCGGCGTACGCGAGCTTCAAGGCAATCGAGTCGGAGGATAAGGAGGATGACACGCAGTGGCTCACGTACTGGGTGGTGTACGCCGTGTTCAACATCGTGGAGACGTTTGCCGATGTGATCTTGTTTTGGTTCCCGTTCTACTATTCGCTCAAGTTTGGTTTCCTCATCTGGCTCTTCTTGCCAAACGTTCGTGGTGCGCAGTACATGTACACACACATCATCCTGCCGTTCTTTGTCAAGCAGGAGAAGAGGATCGACGAGCATATGGATAACCTCAAGTCCGCTGGCTCGGACGACGATGAAGAGGACGACGAGCCAAAGAAAGACAAGTAAGCGATCTCTTTCTCTCTCGGTATCCCGGTATCTGTCCCGCTGTTCTTCTTTTCAGGCTCTTCCGCAGGCGTATCTCGACAATCTCGACCTCTGCTTGGAGCTGACGATATGCCAGTACCGCAAAGGCAAAAGCAGATCTTTTTCACTATACACAAATTTACTATCTTTAGCACATGTTTTGTTTCGGCCAGACCTATGTGACGATTTCTTCCAAACTCTCCCTCGCTCTCAAGTAGAAAAGATTTTTTCGGGCACCGAATGGCCTGCTTTGATTGAGCTTGCTGTTTGCGGTCTGGGCTTGATATCTCTGATGAGCGGCCAATGACGCCTCAGATTGCTTGGCACTTGAGGTAGGGCGTCGCTGAGCGATAAGACGGAAGGTTAGTTTTTTAGGTTTCTTAATTTTAAAGCGATGATTTGTCTTGCACATTCCTGTGGTTTCAGTGTTCGACTCAAGCTGTCCAGATGAAAAGTTATACGTTAATTTGGTGTTCTATTTCTTTTTCATCGAACAAAGCCAAGATCAATAAAGAATCGCTCAATCTGAGGCGATCATGATTGTTTCGTAGAGAGAGGTACTGAGTACTGGTACATTCATCACAACACGTCAATCGCTTAGTCCTTTTACATAAGCGAACTCTAGCCAAGAAGCCAAACTGGCCACAAAATCTATTAGCGGACCAAGGAGAATTACGACCTCCCACACCCAACCAAACCAAGCAAGCGTGAGCGCAACGAACAAACGCCGGTAATATATTGGCGTCCATAACCATCTCTACCCCGTCCTCTACCACCCAAACTAACAGAAGCACATAGCAACCATCTACCCACACCCACCGCTCCTACGCCACCCTACCCAAATTCCGTAGCACACTATCACACCGCAACCAGCCTAACCCCGCGCCTGCGTGTTAACAACCAGTAATAACACCTACCTCCAACTTAAGGTATTTTAAAGAAGAACCGCAACCACTCACACTCACTCACTCACACCTTCCAAAGTGCGCAGAGTAAGCGATAACTCATTACACAGAAAGACAGAAAGACAGAAAGAGTGCGCGCAGTAACGGCCGCTCGCTGGGCCGCGGAACCGGAACCCGGAACCCAGAAGTCACAAGTCAGGGCCTGGAACCGAAGAGCGAGGACCGGCGGCGGGTTCTTGCGCTCGTCAGTAGCTCGTGATCGTCGGCGAGTTGTTATTACGTTGAGTTGGTTTTGGACATTGGCTGATTTGGAAAATCTGCGACTTTAGTGCGGAAAATGAGCTTGCGCGGGAGCTTGAGGGGATGGACGAGGGGCGCAGTGCTGTGGAAATGCGGTAATTCGAATGGAAGTCGCACACTGGGGACATCGGCAAATGGATTGTATTCACAGAAGCGTGAAAAGCATGATTTGAGGTTCCAGTACAGCGGCGAAGTGGCGGCTGCGCTGAGGAACAATGGCGCGATTGTCGCGCTCGAGTCGACCATCATCTCCCACGGAATGCCGTACCCGCAGAACCTTCAATGCGCGATGGAGGTGGAGGACATTGTCAGGGAAAACGGAGCCACGCCTGCGACCATTGCGATCCTCGACGGCATCCCGCACATCGGACTTGAAGCTGCTGACATCGAGCGACTCGCAAGTATGCCGTCCGATAAAGTGCGGAAATGCTCTCGCAGAGACCTTCCCGTCGCCATTTCGCAAGGCGAGTTTGGCGCTACGACGGTAGCCAGCACCATGATCCTTGCCAAGAGGGCGGGAATCAATGTCTTTGCGACCGGTGGCATCGGCGGGGTCCATAGAGGTGCCTTTGACGACTCTCTGGGACCACCGAGCTTGGACGTGAGCGCAGATTTGACCGAGCTTGGTCGAACAAACATGGCTGTCGTCTGCGCCGGAATCAAGTCCATTCTGGACATCCCGCGCACCCTGGAGTACCTCGAAACCCAGGGCGTTTCGGTCATTACACTTGGGCAGAAGCGCTTCCCCTCCTTCTTCACCAGAGACTCTGGGGTTGACTCGCCATTTAGCGCTGAGAATGTTCACGACATTGCCTCCATCTTGCATGCCAGCTCTTCCGTTCTGGAACTGGACTCCTCTGTGCTGGTGGCGGTCCCAAACCCAGACCCTATGGATGCGTCCCTGCATGACCAAGTCGTGGCACAGGCGCTCAAAGAGGCAGCTGCGCAAGGAATTACCGGAAAGCGAGCCACCCCCTTTCTGTTACAGCGTCTTGTAGAGTTGACTGGAGGTTCCTCGCTGGAGTCAAACATCGCGCTGGTGAAGAACAATGCTCAGGTGGGCGCCAAGCTCGCTGTTCACTTTCAGCGCATTCGAAGCCAAGGCGTCGTCCTCAAAGGCTCTGAAAGCCCGAGAGCTGCCTTGCAACAGCACCACCAACCACGCAAGCTTCTTGTGGTTGGCGGCGCCGCGATCGATATCATGGCTACACCACGCGAAGGCCCCGCATTTCACACTTCCAACCCTGGCAAGATTTACGAAGCCATGGGAGGAGTGGGGCGTAACATGGCCGAGTGCGTTGTAAATCTGCAAAAGTGGATCAAATCGAACGACAAGGGCTCTTACTCCCCCATGGAAGTGAGTATTCTGACAGCTGTCGGAAACGATTCTCGCGGCCGCAGCATCCTGGACAACTGTCAAAGCCTTGGTATTGACACTTCCGCCGTCCGCATGTTTGAGGACGAGCGAACATCTACGTACTGCTCGATCACTGACGTGAGGGGCAATTTGTTGGTGTCCATCGCCGATATGGACATCTTTGACCTCCTCGCCTCCACGCAACTCCAAGAAGGGTTGGACGGCCATGAGCTTTTTGTGGTGGACGGAAATATGCCGACTGCGATGGTGGAGAGAGTCGCAGGACTCGGTGCCAAATGCGGCGCAGCAGTCATCTTTGAGCCTGTCTCGGTTCCCAAAGCCCTGCGCGGCGTAGACGTGCTCAAGCAGTTTCACATTATCACCCCAAACCGGGACGAGTGCACCAGCATTGCTGAGAGCGTGAAGGGTTCTAAGCGCTATGCCGGCGGTTCCCCCGAGGAAGATGCGAGACTGGTGGCCATGGAGATGCACGTTCCCGGCCAGACCAAATACGTTTTGGTGACGATGGGCGAGGAGGGTGTCCTGGAGGTGGCGTCCCATGCAGACGGCTCCATTTCGGAGGTCATGCATCCTGCTACGCCGGTGCCCCCGGAGGTCATTGTTAGCACAAACGGCGCGGGAGACACCTTTGCAGGGGCGCTCGCCTGGAGTCTTGTTCAACGCCGAACTGCCCCGACAATCCTCGAGGAGCTAAACGCGGGACTCAATTCGCACATCCGTCTGGCGATGGAGGCCTCTTCTGGAGCTCTGCTTACACAAGACGCGGTCCCGAAGGAGTTCCCGAAAGTGTCCATATAACGAAGGAACGAACATACGCGAACTCTTCAGTAGCTCTGTTGTCTGTCATTTTTCTTTTTCTTAGAAAGATCAATCTGTCTCGTGGTTTCTTTTTTTCTTTATGCGTCTTTGTTTCTGTTCTGCAATCTTCGCTGCTTTCCCTTCGATCAGTCAAACCGATGTGCCGATTTATGGATGGGCAGGTTGACGAGAAATGCGATGAAAGGGGGGATCATCCGACGACCCAAACCTGCAACCGTTTATGATGTGGCGTGTTGCAACATGAAACTTGTTGTCATTCGAAAAAGTACGAACGAATGATGCAAATAATAAGCGCCAATTCATTCAACTGTCCCTCGAAAGCTTTAAACAAAGATTGGCCGATCTCTGTCTTGATTGATTGATTGATTGATTGCTATTTTAACTAATTTCGATCAAAACAATCACAATCAGTTGATCCTCGTCCTTCCACAAATGATGTTCGATTGATTGGTGATTCTAACTAACAGTAAAAAACCTGAATCTGAATTCTGAATCTGAACGAAAACAATCGGAGAAGAATCATTTGCATCTCTCTTACCATTTTAATTGAGACCATCTTACCCATAAGACTCAATCATCTTCACTATGCACATACTTAGTATAATCCGAAGGTGTCCCCGCGCACCCTGTCCTACGCTGATCCTTATTCAGCGCATAGAACCCAAACAACGCCACCCAAACCGATAGATGACCCTACGGGTCCCAACACTGCCACGCAAAACAGTAGCCACTCTTATCACCCCATGAGGTTCGTGGTGCAGGCGGCCTTCGCCCTAACCCAAACGCACCGAACCCTACATCTTGACTTTCAGTCATCATTTCCAACTCCTACCAAATCTTTAGTCAACGGCTATCCAGCAGCCCGGAGTTTCAATAGCGGGCGCAGACAGCCGCCAGTGTAGCAACTTGTTCTCTCCCACACAGAGACAGAGACAGAGAGAGAGACGAGTAAAGAGACAGAGAGAGAGGACGGTAGAAAGAAGAAGGAGGGAGGACACCGGCGTGCATCGCAAAACCGATCCGCCCCTCACAACAGGTCAGCACGGCGCTCGCGCCCTCTCACCCTGCGACAACTTTTCATTATCTCCATTCATCGTCTCTCAGTCGCCTCCTCTCACAAGCTCACAAACTGCACCTCTCTGCGCAGCGCGTGTGAATCGCAGCACGGAATCGGCCCCAGACACACACACACATACACTCACACGTCGCGGACGGACGAACACGGACGAACAGAAACGAACAGCGGCAGGGGTCCTCGTGGTGTGAGCGGCACATAGCGCAGTGGAAGAGCGCGTTGTTTGTTTGTTTGATTGTTTGTTTGTTTGTTTGTTTGTTTGTTTGTTTGACTGATTGATTCATTCATTGATTCATTCATACATTCATCCATTCGTTGATTCATTCATTCATTGATCCATTCATTCATTCATTCATTCATTGAAAGTGAAAGAAAGAAAGAAAGAAAGCAAGAATGACGCGGCAACACAAGATGCATAAGATGGCGAGGGCCACGACCGTCATGCAGCGGCGTCTGTTTGGCGCATTGACGAGCAAACCTTACCAGTTCGTCGCCCGTCCTTGGGAGCTGCGCAAGACGGACACAGTGGACGCTTCGGACGGCATGGGCAGTTGGATCCAGGTGCACGCGAAGGGCGGCGAGGTTCTGCGCGTGAACCCTCGCGAGAACGACGAGATCAACGAGGAGTGGATCCACGACAAGACGCGCTTCTCGTACGACGGGCTCAAGCGCCAGCGGCTCACCACGCCGCTCGTGCGCGGACCGGACGGCGCATGGGACGACAACATGTCCGGCGACTGGCGCGCCGCGTTCAAAACCGTGGCGCAGGCCGCCGCCACGTCGCGGGCCAAACGCGGCAAGGTGGACATTCGCGCGGTGTGCGGCAGCGGCATCGACTTGTACTCGGCGGTGGCGTTTACGGACTTGGTGTACTCGCTGGACGGGCCCAACGTGGAGAGCCTGGGATCGCGCGGCAGCACGCTGGGCAGCGACTTCCCGGCGCAGTACAGGTTCGGCACCGGCATCCTGGGCCTGGAGCAGGCAGATCTGTGCTTGCTTGTGGGAACCAACCTGCCGTACGAGGCGCCGCTGATCCAGGCGCGCCTGCGCAAGATGTTTCTGCGCGACTCGGTGGAGATCATGTCCGTGGGCCTCCCTCTGAACCTCACCTTCCCTGTCGCGCAGGCTGGCAATACTGCTGAAGTGCTGGCCAGCATCGCGGACGGCAAGCACCCGATCGCCGACAAGCTGCGCGCGGCCAAGCGTCCGGCCATCATCGTGGGCTCGCAGGTCATGGACCGCGAGGACGGCATGGCGGTCGCTGCTGCGCTCGAGTCCATCGCGGACCAGAGTGGTACCGTGCGCCAGTACAGCGAAGAAGGCGAGCTCGTCTGGAACGGTCTCAACATGCTGCACCACGCCGCCAACGACTGCGGCCTCCTGGAGCTTGGCCGCACCGTGCCCTTCTCGCAGACCGCCGACGACGGATCCGCCAAGGCCCCCGCCGACGTGCTCTACCTCTTCGACGTTGCCGCTCGCGATCTCCCAGTGTCAGTGGATGAGCTCATCGGCGAGAACACCTTTGTTATCGTGCAGGGCCACCACGGAGACGAGATCACCAGCCGCGCCGATGTGGTGCTTCCGGGAGGAGCCTTCACCGAGAAGGGAGGAGTGTATGTAAACTTTGAGGGCCGCCCGCAGAAGGCGCTCAACGCCGTCACACCGCCTTTGGACGCTCGGGAGGATTGGAAGATCTTCCGTGCCCTCTCTGAGGTCCTCGGCGGAGATATTTTGCCATACAGCACCGAGCCGGAGGTGCAGGCCCGCCTCGCACAGTTGCTGCCTTCCCTGACCCACCGCAACCGCGTCACTAAGGCTTCCACCCCTGTGCAGCTCCTCGGAAAGGAGGCCACCAAGCTTGGTGCCACTCTTGCGGGAAGCACCAAGATCCAACCAACCCCTTTCCGCCCTGCAGTATATGACTTTTACATGGACGGCAATGCCATCGCTGGCTCATCCCAGATCATGGCCAAGTGCTCCCGCGAAGCCCCGAAGAGTAATTTTGTCGAGTTCAACTTTTAAAACTTCACACACACCCACACCAACATTTGCTAACCAAAATAAAAACAAAAGTGCTATCAAGTCGTCTTATTCATATACTTTTATTTTTACCCTTTTCTTCTTCACATTCGCTTCAAACGCATGGTGAAAGATGAAGGATGATGAAGTCATAAAACACAACAAGGACATCTCGTTTGGTGCCAATCAAAGTAAGGTGTTACTGGTACCGATACCAGTAACTACCGTTAACTGAGCTACTTTCCAATATAGCCGTTCATGCACTTAACTTCGAGGTTCAAAGGTTTAACCTCAGAGGCCCAAGCTCAGCGCCGATGATCCTAACTGTCTCTGTCTCAGACACAGAGAGAGACATATCCGTCTGCCTTCTTTCCAAGTTAACGTTGTGAATCATTGACTGACGGACGGTGACAGACCCGCAGATTGGCATTTTCACTCTCACATTCACTTGCACTTGCACTTCCATTGGATTGACCATTGTCCATTGGCCATTGACCATTGACCATTGACTGCTGACGACAAATCATCACAGTGCAATGCAAGGCAATGCAAGGCAATGTAATGCAATGCAATACAACACCAAGCAAGGCAAAGCAAGCCAGTACAATGCAATGCAATACAAACACAACACAATCCAAGTCAGAATCAGAATCAGTCACCTGCCAGACCTTCCATCGCCGCCGGTGAGAGGCAGCAGAGGACTCAAGAGAGAGCAAAGAGAGAGGGAACGGTCGAGGCGATGGATCTGCGAGAGGTGCTGCAGCTGGTGGACAGCCTGACGCCTTCGCCACTGGAAAGCTGGTCCAACAAGGTCGCCGTGCCGTGCATGGCAGCGTGCGGGCTGTTCGCGGTGTACGTTGTTGCGGAGATAGTGAGCTGCGGCGTGCAGCGGCGGGTGCGATGGTCGCGGGCGGTCGTGTGGTGGTCGGCTTTGGCGCTGTTCCTGCTGAGGGCGGTGCTGGTGGAGAGGTTCGTGAGCGGCTGGCTGTACCTGATGCAGTTCGGGGAGACGTTCCCGTTTGCGACCACCCGCGTCAAAGTCACCGGGGCGCTCTTGGCGCAGATGATCGTGGCATTCTTGCATGTCTTTCACGCCGCCAGCCTGCGCCTGCGCAAAGCCGTGTTCGCCGCTTCCGTGCTGTCCATGGCCGTGGACACTGTGATCCTGGTCAAGCTGGACTTTATTGTGCAGTGCACGTATAGCGGCGCCTGCAGGGACGAGATTGGCGCAAGAGCGGAGTGGAACCTCGTCTTGTACATGGCCGCTATGTTTCTGCAAGTTTGGATCATGCAGATGAGTTGCTATAACATAAGTTTTTTCAGCTCAAAGGAAGAGTTCCCGCTGGAGTCGACGCCATACGAAACCATGTTGTTGCGGAGAGGGGCAGCGCTCGTGGACTTTGACGGCAAGCATACCTAATGCAACAGCAACGACAACCACAAAGGTCAAATGAATGAACTCTACTATACTGTTCCTTCGGAGAACGGTTTTGCGAGCTGAAGCGCAGACGCGTGTGTACAAATGATTTTACAAAATAGACGGTAGAGAACCCGGGAAATAAGGATGTAGAAAAGGTGGTTGTTCCCAGAAGCATCATAATAATATTTATGGTATCTTTAGCTTACACGATTGATTTCGAGAGAGAAAGAATGAAATGAACCAGAACCAACAACAAAACGTTGGCCTACCAAACCCAGCTCTCTATCTTTGTGCTTCCGTTGCATAAAAAGGGCAATGCGTTAGCAGCATATTCGCCCGCACGGAGTAGATACTAACACACCCATTTCAGTTGAACCAGCCTCGTAAAAAATTAGAATTTCTGATCGAGCAACTCGCCTCCAAACTACGGCAAGAGCATGCCTGACTGAAAGAGCTGCACGGTCCAGCTTGGACGACCAGACATGGTCTGCCGCACGGGCGTGCATCCCGCTCACTCAGCTCCCTTACCATTTACGTTTGCTTACGGCGACGTAAAAGCCCGCTTCAGCATCTCCAAAGCCTTGTCTTCAGTCATTAAAGCTTTGCGCTGGCTCTTCAGAAAACGCTGCCGTTTCTCAATAATGTCAACGGGAACTACAGCAATGTCTTGCGATAAAGACGACTCTGCAGAGATGCCGTTGAGCGCTTTCACAATGACGTCCTGGCTTTTCGTGTCGAAGACCGTCTGCGCAAATAAAATGAGCTGCTCGAGGCAGGGCAGCCTATTCTCGCAACTTCGCTTGCGCTTCTTCTTGTGCAGACAGTTTGTGCAGCTTCCGCACGCCTTGTGATTGCAAGTCTTGCAGTTGTTGCAACGTTTTCGGGTGCTGATGGTAGCCCCTATGTTGACCACTCCAGAGCTGGACGCGCTTGCGACGCTGTCAGACCTTTTCAAGCCAGAAATCTCTTCATCAGATACTGAGTTGGAAGCCGAAGTATTGGAAATGTGCGAGGTTGTGCTCCCAGACCTCTCGTAGCGGCCCTTGCCGCCGGTGCTACTGCTCTTGCCATTGCCGCTTGCTAGTCCTTGTCTTTTTTTGAAAGGAGGGGACGCGCTTTCGCGCTGGCGAAAGTCAGTAATCTCTGCAGAGAGAGAATGTTTTTTGGACATGTGCTTGCCTCCGGAGGCGGAATTGTCCGTGGAAGCCATGCGGTCACCAAGAACGCTGTTCAGGGACTCTAGCATTGCTTGCGAGTTTTGCCCTGACAGCAAGCTAGCTGCAAAGTTGAGTGCGCCGTGCCCATCTTGCCCAACGCCACCCAGCGAGGAGGATTTTCCCATGCTTCCCATGAGGAGGTTCGGAAACATGCTCTGCAAGTCAGCAGAGAGCGAGGAAGATGATCCCGGGCCAGAGCCGGAAGGTGGCGGGGGCAGAGGCAAGCTAAACTGTCCGTTAGTGCCAAGCGGAGACGCGGCTTTGTTTGAGCCAGCGGAGGCGTTTTGTGCGTTCAAGTGCTGCTGCAAGAGCGAGCTCAACGACATCATGTTCGGGGGTTGGTCTTGTTGCTCTGTCTTAACCCGGAACTCACGTGACTTGTTCCCGAAAGCGTTGCCCTCTCCAGACGATTCTCTGTTGCTGAGAGTGTTTCCGTGGACGCCCATGTTTTCGCTGCTCGAGCTTCCTCCCCAGGAAGCCGCAGTTTTGTTCGAGCCCAGCTTTTGCATGAGCTCGTGGAGTTGAGAATTGTCCACCATATTGCCGAAATTCTGAAAGGCGGGATCCATCCGGCCGGCCAGCAAAGAGCTCAGGGAGTTTCCCGTTTTGCCCCCCATACTTCCACTGCCATCAGAGTGGCTATTTGGTTCTGCGTTCTCGTTGGAGGATGCATTGTGCTGATGTTGTTGGTTTTGATTGGATAAACCAAGGAGGAGCGCAAAAGCGTTGGAGTCGCCCATCTGTTCGCCGGCTCTCTTTGAACTGTTGTTACTCTTGTGGTTGTTATATATGGAGGGCTCAAGATGTTTGTTCGCCATCAAAACGAAAGCAACAAGGCTTGAGGCTCGCTCAGTGAGAGCTCGGAGCAAGGAAACTCAAGAGAATGGCTCCCGAGTTGGCCCAAATATGTGTACACGATTCGTCGGTCAAGAAGAGTGAATAGTTTGTGTGATTTGCGAGAGAGTCCCTGGCCCGGCCCAGCCGTCTCTATTCTTTATGCGACACGGACGCGAAAGAGTCTTTATGCAACTGCTGCCTGATGTGAATTCGCTAAGCCTCTCTGTTGAGCAAGAAAACAGCGATTCGACCTCGTTCACGGACCACAGCACGTGCCGCTAGAAGAGATCTACAACAAGAGAAGTGAAATTTAGCTACCCACCAGGTCAGAACCCGCTACAGCTCCAACTCAAGCGCCACGATCGATATCAGCCAAGGCTCCTCTAATTCCGACTATTCACCTCGGCCAACCAAAAGCCAAGACCGCCGCGACGGAGAACTCGTTTTCCTCGGACAGGCACCAAACCAGCGACAGGCACCAGCTTGAACAGCCTACACCACGGCTTCCACAGATGCCACGACCCCGAAATAGTCAACCAGTCCCACAATTTGCATAAGCAGAATCGCTACCAACTTGAACGCCGATATCCCCGAGCGGTCCCCAACTTTAGCCACGCAAGATGTACACACACCCGCCAGGTCTTGTCCACAACCCGACGTATCTATCCTCGATGCCAGCACTCCCTTCGCTTCGCAAGTAAACAAACTATTCCACACCACGCAACCGAGTCCTCGACTGCCTCCACAGTCCCAGCGCTCCCCACGACACGCAGCGCGACCCCAAATATGCACGCGCACACGCCGCCGTATGCAGCCGTTCCTCAATGCTCAAGTACGCACGTATGTATTCCGCTGCGCTGAGTATCTGAGTATATATATATACGCGCCGCTTTCGATCGTCTCTTCAGTTTCTTCAGTCTTTTTCCGAGTTCCGTCTTTTCTGTCCTTTCCGAGTCTTCCTCGGAGTCTCCACTAAGGTATATCTATCAAAACTCGATATGCTCCATGTATATCGATATATATATATGCTAATGTATGTATACATATGTGCATATATGCTTATAGGATGAGAAATTGTACGTGAATAATATATATGCACTTCGTGTACCGGTAGTACTAGAATACTTATATATGAGCTTACACCGTTCAACTTTGAGCCGCAACCGAGGCAACGTGACTCCTACTGTAAACCTTAATTATCCCTACATCGCCACTTGAAAACAGCCCATGCCATAGCAGTCACACAGTCCTTCATAGGACGGGACTCCGAACAACACCAAAACGCGCATAAGGGTAGGCTAGCAGCCACTAAGGGCTCCCGAAAGGGGCGACGGGATGTGAGGGACTTATTCTGGGGCACTCGAGAGGAGAGAGAAGGAGAGGAGTTTCCCCGAGAGGGGGACGCCTATGAGAGACAGTCCCTTCCGTTGCCTGCGAGCAGAGCCTGAGGTAGCCACCGACTCCATAAAACAATAAGAATCGTCCATAAGTTAACCTCTCTATAAGTTCTCACTCGACCGTTCCGCAATCCTACCGGCTTAGGCACAGCTAGTTGATGCATTGATGAATAGGAAGCGTCCCCTAGAAAGCATTTCGGAACTCCCGCCACAATCCGTCGGTGCCAGCGCTAGCGACTGTTAGAATTTCAGTTAGGATTTGGCAGGTTGAATGATGAATGGAATTTGGATGAGTCGGGCGAGTTGGGAGTTGGAACTGTGGGTTCGAGTACTGGTACTGAGTAACAACAGAGAGCGCTTATTTTTGCAGTCAGAGTTCAGAATTAGAATTAACTGTAAATTAGTTCAGAAGTTCAGAAAAGGAATTATTTCAATTTTAAAAAAATTAAAATTCAATTTGAGTGAAGAGCAGTCACATTAGAAGTACGTGTTCATCCTCACTTTGTCGACTCTGCCGCTACGTCTGCACGAGTGCTCCGTGCCGTGGCTGGAAAGCTAGAGATTGTCTTGAGAAAAAAGATAAAATAAAATAAAAAGAAACGTTCGCTGTTTAGAAACCAATTCTAATCTCGATTAAAGAAGAGCGCAATGCAAAGAAGATGGATGTTCATCGAATTGAGAAGGAGAACACACATGTGTTTTTCAAATCAAAATAATCAATCCAAAATGCAAGACCTCTGTCACTTCCCATCCCAAACAGTCTCCCAGTCAAGGACGAAACAACCGGGGATATCGACAACGCAAGACATGTGTGTTGTCGTTGTTGTAGTTTCATTCATGAACACGCTGTTTCATCAGTCGCACACTGTCGTGTTATTTTCTTCAATGAATGACTGTGAAGGAAAGCAATCAATCAATCAATCAATCAAATGATTCATAACAATTCAGTCTTTATCACTTCATCGGAGCGGAGAGGTTTTCAAAGTTTCGCCATCTTTGCTCGACCTCAGGTAATACTCACATAGATATCGCTAATCTCTCTCGCCTTTTGCGGTTGGGATCGCCGGAGAACCGATCCCATGAACAAACCATAGAAGACTGATTATTTGCTACCACCTGTCTAAACACTTGGGTCCTATACGAGTACTATTAGATATCTTAGGAAAACCGGACAATGCCAGCGCTCTTGCCTCCTTCTGTTCGCACACTGTAGTGAAACCCTCTAAATGTACTCTAGTCTGTCCAGTTCCCGTTTTGACTGCTGTAGCCGCATCTGCCGCCTCACGCCCTTCTCTCTCTGTCTCTCTATCCCTCTGTCTCCACCGTCTCCTCTCCAGGACAAACTCATGCACACTCGGAATAATTGCCCATTTTGTTTCTGAATTCTGTAGTTTGTAAAAGTTCACTCCGAGCCCTTTTCTCGGAGCATCTGACTTGCACTTTTAACTGAATTCTGTACATCAATCCCTCAGAAACTAATATTCTTATAAGTAGCATTCGTCTTCGCATAAGGTTGTCTTTGATCGTCATGCAGCTACTCGTTCCTTCACTTTAAAATCAAGCATGAAGGTTTCGTTTCAGAAGCCTCAATCAAAAGCTTCAGAAGGCTCCTTTTTTCAGGGCTCTATCCCTATCCATTCTCTATATAGTATTAGGGTTCTGGGATGGTATCTTGCGTCTCTTGTATGTCGTGCTGACTGTGTGAGTCGGGGGAAACGGTCGGTAGGTAATTTGGCTAGTCCTGACTATGGGACTATTTCCCCTTGTACCGAGTTCTTGGTGGAGCGATCGGAAGATCCAATAGCAGCTTCATAGATTATACACTGGTAGTGACAACTGACAGTGTCGGAGAGGAGCAGCGCACTTTTTCTCTTGTAGCAGGCGTCGGAACTCCGTTAGCAGCATCCTTACCGAACTGCTACGTTGGGTGCTCGTCGTTGATCGTGTCCTGATTTCAATGAAGAGAGGGGAGAAGACTATTTACTGTCAACATTAAGGTTAAGTAAGGGGGAAAGATCTTCGGCAGTTCCGAATTTTAGCCTACCGAAATCTTAGGGAACGGTAAGTTCCAGCCTTCCCTTCTTCTCTAAAGGTGGGACACTGTGCCCCTCCTGCATCGTGCAAGGCGCCGAACTGCCGCTTAGTAGGCCTTAACGTGAGAGATTTCCCGAAGTCTCCTCTCGGGGAAACAAGGGAAACAGCGAGGAACTCCCACTTTGATGGGCTTGAGTGACACTCTTGAGTGGCTTGGAAGAAATGAAAATCAAATCGATCAAATCAAAATGTTCATGTTCTCTTCAGTGAAAAGAATGTGAAGAAAAAGATCGATGAAATTCAGAAGAGAATGAACAGGGTACTGGTAAAGTGATGTTGATAGAAATATTAACATTTCAAAATCAGTCACCCTCAATGAATTGAATCAGGCAACCAATGTTCATTTGAGATGAAGCAAGTGTGAAAGTGTTCCATTCATCCTATTTATTCATTCATCCATCCATCCATCACAGTTTCCATCGATCGCACACAAAGGCACACAAATGCTGCCACTTTGGAATGGAGCTCGGGGCAAATTGCGCCAAAACGTTGATGCGCGCGACGGGAGAACCGCCTTTAGAGTTCAGACTTCAGAAGAACAGCTTGAGGAGAGCTCGAACAACCGACTGACGCGTTTCTGCCTCTCCTGACAGTTCAATGGATCAAACGCGGTGCTACTTTTGGCGGCCAGCTCGCGGAATCCCGGGTTGAGAGAATCTGTGCGCTGGCTGCGCTGGCGGCCAAGCTTTTGCCTTTCGCAAAACTTTCGCAGTTGCTGCTTCTCCTCAAGAAACCCATGGAAAATGGCGTTTACCTGCCGCGCGCTCAGGCTGCTTGCTTGTCGCAGAACGCAACCTCGCACCATATCCTTCTTCCCTTGTGCCATAGATAACGAGCCATCGGAATTCATCAAGGAGTTCTCATGGATCGGCGATCAAGCAGGCAAAGCAGTTGAGAATTGAAAAAAATAATTATGATACACGGATTGTAATCAGGAATAAGTAAATAGTGGGAAAACCAAATTGGCTCAAGTCTTGGCTCGGCCCGCACAAATAACGCGCCACGTCAGCGAGAAGGTCAGTTCTCGGCTTCATCGTCGCCCTGGCTGCTGCGAGCCGAAGGCTTGAACTCCTTCTTTTTGTTTATATTCTTGAACGGGGATGGAACGCCAAACAGATTGAACGAGTCGTTCATCTGCTCCGATTTCTTCTGCTTGGCGAGCTCCTTGCGAAGGGCGTCGTTCTGTGCTGCAGCGCGCTCGAGCTCGTCTTGGTTGCGCTCGAGCTCTTCGCGAAGCCTTCCATCTCGCTTGTTGTTCTGGCCAACGTCAAACATTGGATTATTGTCGAACTGTAGGTCCGAGTCCAGATCCAAAACCTCGTGATTCTCTGGCTTGCGTCGCTGAAGGACCTGAATGCACTTGGTAGCGCTTCTGACGCTGAGCGTTGGAAAGATCTCGACGAGAATGACCAGGATCATGTACAAGAAGGTCAGCACCACGCAAATGATCACCAGGTAAGCGATAAAGTCGCGCTGCGCAGAAATGTCATCGCGACTTTCGAAGCGGCCTGAGGAAAACATGACTCCTCCCAAACAGATAAAGATTGCCGACGCGAGTAAAACTGCTTCGACGGTGTTGTAATCGAAGAAGAGTTCCTGTGCCCGCCTCTTGCGGTCGATCTTTCGAGCGTGCTTTCCGAGCGTGTCTGCGTCTTTCCACATGTCCTTCCCGCCAAACTTGGTCTTCTCCTTGCGGTCCTGCTCCTTCGCCTTCTTGGTGCAGTCCTGGATCTTCTTCTGCAGATCGGTAAATCGCTTAAACTCCTCGAGGTCCAAACCGCGCTCTGCTCTCTCGTCAAGCTGTTTCAGAACAAGAGACCTCTCTCCAGTGCTCAGGTATGGCCTGTACTGGAGATGGAGGCAGAACGACACAAACAAAACCAGAAGAATCACGGACAGTTGGAATGTCGTATTCGAGCGGAACATCAGCGCAGCTGCTGCCACGCTGAATTTACGCGCGAGAATGGTGATAATCCAGAAAACCCGGTCCGGCTTGAAGTGCATGTACAACGCCGAGAATCTCTTGCGAATGTCGTAGGCACGCGGGTTGGTGGCACGCGTTTCGCCAATTCCGGAAGCGCGCAAGTACTGATCCTCCTCGATCAACGAGCGGTACTTTCGGATCGCAAGGTACACTCCCAGCGGGAACCCGAGACTGTAGAGAACCAAAAACACGGCAGCGAGAGGGACAAGACGGGCTTGAATGCCCTCTCCGCACTTGCACAGGGAGCCTCCATCGCAACTCAAGCTTGTAAAACTAGTGTAGCGGTATCCGTCGTCTTGGTTCGGGAGCGGGTTGCAGTTGAACACGTCCAGGCTCTTCCTGGTCACGTTCAGGTACAAGACGTACATGATGATCAAAAACACCGCCAAAAGCTTGGAGACGTGGCTCAAGAGTTTCGCGCGGCTCCTGAGGCGCGCAAGCTTGTACAGCGAATAACCTAGATGGATCACCACAAGCAAAGCAAACACCGCAAGTGGCATTGTCTCCATGAGATACCACTTGGTTTCGTACTCGAGAGTGGGAATCAGGCACTCTGGGCCGGCAATGTCAATGTTGAAGTTGAAGAACGACAGCAAATTAAACAGGGCCAGCAGCGAAGGTGGCCACACAATGTCGACACTGCTAAACACCGCCAGGATCTGCATGTAATCTAGTGCCACGGAAAACAGTGCCAGGTTGATGCGCTTCTTTTGCAAATACCATCCACCAACGATCGCCAATATGATGGTGACCACAAACAAAGCTATGATGAGGCCCGGACTGTCTGGGCACTCCTTGCACTTGTTATACAGGCGGAAATGCGTGTAGAGCGAGCAAAGCGCGCACTGCTTTGGCATGGAGCACTCGCATTGTCCACGCGCCACGCCGTCCTCGTAGATTACATTACATACGCTACATTGCTCTGGGTTGCTTGGAGAGCAGGTGCTGGTTGGATCTGGGTTGCAGTCCGATTGCACCCCGTCATAGGTTCCAGTAAAAGGGTTGAACACGATGCCGCACGAATTGTTCATGCTTGCCCGCTTTTCTGAGCACTGTGAGTAGGCGTACTGGTACTCTGATGCGCAAACGTTTCCTGCCTCACAGGCCTCGCTTGGCTCGCAGGAAACGTAGTCTGAGCAAGTGTCGCCAATCACGAGGTTTGGAAACTCCTCTACGAGAGTCTTATCATACCTCTCTGAAGCGCAGCGAAGGGCGGCGCGCTCCGTCACGCTGCCGTCGTCTTCAAACATGGGCACGTCAAGACGGTAGAACCCTGCCTCTGCTTTCGGTGGGGTAAACGGCGAGTCTGGCTCGTTGCAGATAGAGCCCTCCGGGCAAGCAACGCATAAGTCACCGATTCCGCCCATGCGGCCCACGGCGTTGCCGTAGATGTCATAAGTGCTCTTGCAGCGCGTGTTCACTGTCGAGGCAGTGTCACGGTACAATGCGCTCACGCGGTCTTCGTCGTCGCTGGTTCGATCTGCCTCCACCAAGAGCTGCGCGTCAGTCTTCACGGCCGGGGTGAACGAAACCTGCCCAGCAACGCAAGCAAGGAGTGACCGAGGACCGGTCACATCTCGCTGGGCGTTGCATCGCAAAAACGGCTGCCCCTCCTCGTTTTCGTCACCGCTCTTCCAAGTTGCATTGTTACAGAATCTTCCTCCCAAAAGCAGCGTCGTTGGGCTCTCTTTGCCTCCAAAGTCGTCTCCCAAAAACTCCACAGCGTCCTCTCCGTCCGAGTTCTGGAAACCATAGGAAGCGAAGAGCGAACCAGGGTTCGCAAAATCAACCTTGGGGGCGTTGTAGTGAAACAGGATGGGCTTGTTCGTCGTGGCATTGACAGCATCTGCGTACTGGTTGCCAACTTGAATGCGAATCTTCAGGTTTCGGCCGTACCCAGGTGGAATCTGAAACGTGATCTGATGGTGCTCGTGCAGGCACCCGTCGTCTTCGCTGCAAACCTCTGGGTGGTCACCCTTTGAGCTGGTCGTCGCAGCCTCAAACTCTACCTGCGACGTGCTGTTATCGCCTTCTGTTGACGTGCTGGTCTCGTTATTGTAGAAGAAGACACGGATCTGACGACTTGCGTTGAACAAATTCGTGCTAAAGTTGTCACCTGAGAGGGTCATCAAAGCCTTGTTGTAGCACTTGCGGTAGATGTCGAGGGCGGATCCAGTCGCCTGGAATGCCTCGCGACGTCGCACGAGATATTCGCGGTACGACTCCCACAGAAAGCACCCAGAGGTTGGGCCCTGCGGAGAACGCAGCGCGTCCGTGACGAGCTTGACCGCAGTCGGGCCGGATGGGAGCTCCAGGGCGGTTGCGCTGCGCAGCGCACTCAGGCTTGAGGTCGGCTTGGACATGTAAAGATTTTTTCGCGCCTCGAAAAAGTACACCCCGTAAGACGCCCCTGGCTGGACCACGGAGTCAAGGCTCATCAAGCTTGGGCATCCGCTCTGTGAGAGGCAGCTGGTGATGTCGCGACCCACTGAAATTTCCCACGAGGCGTCACAGCAGATGGTTCCCGTGGACAGAAATTTAGCTCCGGCCTGGTTTTGTGGTGTCACTGTAATGGATGCAACGGTCTGCTCAAAGGTCGTTGTGCAGTCATAGTCGGCTGACTCCCCGGACTCGGACACGTCGCGGAACTCTCCGATCGTCGTCACAGAGTATAAAAGGGTGCCGTTCGTGCACACTTCATCGCTGTATACCAATGTCGTGCGTTCAAACAAATTGCTTTCGTAAATGTCGTTTGACACGGTTCGCCATGAGAAGCCGCGATTCAAAACATGTCTTTCGCACTGAATGGTCGAAGGTGCGCCAAACTCGACAATATCATTTGCGAGCATCCGTGCGCTGGTTTGATCTTCCTCAGAGAAGAACTTGTCGTCAACCTCCTCAGTGGATCCGCCCTCCCAATTGTTGACGTTTCCGTCGGAATCCACCGTGGTGATATCCGAGACGACTGGCTTTTTGTAGGCAAACATCGAGCTGGCGACTACGCGCTGCCCAGCGACCGAAACGGAAATTTCAATGTCCTTGCCGCGAAGCCCTGGAACGGCAAAGTAGATCACGCTGTGATTTGTGCCTGGGAGGAAGGTGTCGATGTTGAGTTCCGCAGATCGCTCCGCGACGAGGTACTCGGTGTCGGTATCTGTGATTGTGAAGGACACTGATAGCCGATCAACGCCAAAGTTGGCTCCAAAGATGCTCAGCTGCTGCGTGTTTCCATACTCGTCCAATCCGTCGGTGTTTGCCTGCGATGGGGTGAAGTAATCTATCTCGGGAGCTGCGTAGTCGAAAACGAGGCTAGATGAAGACAGCTGGTTGCGGACATTCACCACCACAGCAAGCCCGGTGCCTTCGCCTTCCGGCGTCAAGCAGCGAATTTCGGTCTGGGTGTTGCTTTGGAGCACACACACAAGGTCGCCAAAGGTTACCTGTGGCTTGACCGGGGTGCACTCCACAGAAGTTGTGCTTGGACAATTCTTCAGGTACGGTCGGCCAAAGTTGGAACCAGTGATTGTCACAAGTGAGCCACCTTGTGTCTGTGCATCGCTCAGACCGCTTAGCTCGCTTATCAGAGGAGCCACGTACGAGAATGAGTGCACACCGTTCTGAGCTGAGGTGTCTTGATTTCCCACTTGGAGGAAGAAGGAAAGATCCTTTCCTTCGCCCGGGGGCAAAACACATACAAGTTCTTCGTGATCATAGCTGCTGCAGTTAGCCTGGCCAACCAGGTTCCAGGTGACACCAAACACTCCATTGGAAACCGGCTGAAGAATCGTCAGCTGGCCGTCAAGCCCAAAATTAGTACCAGTCACGCGAATTTGCTGGCCGCCAATTGTTGGAGCCGGAAAGGTTCCTTTCACGCTTGAGATCTCTGGCGCTAGGTAGTTCACGAGCTCGTATGGCTGGTTCGCCAGAGAATACTGGTCTGTTCCAGCGACGCGCACGACAAGCTCATTGTTCTTGCCCTGGCCGTCTGGGACAATGATCGTCGTCTTCCAGCATTTCACGTCCAAGGTGAGCAATGATCCAAAGCTATGCGCCGGGATGCTTGCATCGTCGCATTTCAAGCTGGTATGGTCGACCACCGTTGCGTTGTATCCTCCAACTGTTACAACAGGATTTTTGTCCCCAAAGTACAGACCCCAAATGTAGATCTCATCTGTTCCAGACGCTCTTGTCTCATACCCGATGTCCTCCAGAGCCAGCTGCCGGGAGGTGGACGTCTGAAAGACGAATGGGTTTTCAGCGTTGAAAGTAAGCACGTCAGAAGACTTGTCGCCGCACTTGACGTAAATGAGACCCACTTGAGAAGTGCAAAGTGAAATGTATCGGTGCGAGTGGTCTTCCAGCGTGTAGGAGTCCGTTCGGCCGTTGAGGTACACCTGGCAGCAAGCTGATGACTTGCAGAAATTGCGACCTCTAAGGGTAACGCGAAAGTCGCCAGGGCACTGGTCGAGATTGCCAGAGCTGGAAGATGCATCGCCAATCGGTTCAGCGTAGACCGTTTCCAGAACAGGGTCTTGATACTTGAAAGAGAATGAGTTTGTCGTGAGCGTCTCCGAAAACAGCTTGGACTCGAGGCGAACTTTGATGGTCTGGGCCGCATCGCCAGTCATTTCGGGCACCGCAAACTCGAGGCTCTTGAGTCCAGTGGTGGAGAGTGGGCAATCAGTAAGAGGGTCAATTGGCACTACGCTTGAAAACTCCGAATCAAAGAATCCCGAGTAAGAGATCTTCTCGCTTCCAAAGAGTACCACGATACTTGCCTGAGGATCGCACACCGCGAGCCCAACTCCTGTTAGCCTGATTTTGTACCCACCATCGGTGATTCCGGACGTTGACGAAATAGCGTCTAATTGAGGAGTCAAATAGCTTGTAGTTGCTGTGCTCAGCTCGGAGACCTGTCCCTTCACCTGAACGAGCCATTTTAGGTTCGTTCCGAGCCCGGCAGTAGTTGTGCAAACAATTTCCAAGTGACTTGTCACCGTGCAATCTGGCTGGTACGCGGTTGGATTGCTCTTCGGTCCATACCAAACATTCTCCAGAAATAGCTGTGATGAAGGGCCAAAGTTGATTCCAGTGATGCTCACTCGCTCCTCGCCGTCATTGCTCAGAGCGGTGGTCACTACTCCGTTTAAGCCTTGGAAGGAGTATACTTCTGGAGGGCCATAGTCCGTAACTTCGGCACGGGACTCTTGCTCGTCTACGAAGAGAGTCCACTTCAGCTCGTCACCTGCCCCTTCCTTCGTTTTGCACTGCACCTTCTCATTCGCAAGAATGACCTTGCAGTCTGCGGCTTCAAATTCGAGTGGGTTTAGCTCCGGACCGTACCTCGCAGTTATAGTAGCGCCGTTCAATGGCCCAAAGTTGCTTCCGCGGATGATGACGTCTTGGCCACCTTGGGTCACCGCATTTGCGCTGCCGGGCCCCTCGTATCCGCCGACCGTTGGAGGTTCATAAGAGGTGGTCGCTCCGAGGTACACGATGCTGTGGCCGGCAATGTTGAAGGTCCACACGTGACCCTCTCCGGTTCCTGGAGTGGTGGTGCAGTCGATTTGGTAATCAGTGGCGCTAATCGCACACTTTGGTTCGTACACGATGGGGAGATTGTTCACTACGTCCAGAGACCCGCGTGTGTACGAGACCACCACCAAATCACAAACCACGGAATCGTCCGATACACTTGGGTTCGAGCTAACCTGACCGCAAGTAGGACCGAATCCAGACCCGCGAACAACCACGCGCTGGCCACCGACTGTGGATGCGCCGTCAACACCCTCTCCAGAAAAGCTGGTGATGGTTGGTTTTTCGTACGACACAAGAACAGAGGACGAGCGGTCGTTCTCCTGATTTCCGAATGCGAGGACTACAACCATATCCTTTCCGACGCCAGCATCGATGCCGCTGCAAGACAGTTGTGTAAACGCCGTCGAGACCGTGCAGTCTAAGAATTTGTACTCCCGCTCTGCGGCGGTCGGGACGAAAGAGAGAAACGCAAATGCGTAATCCGGCGTGCTTCCTGCTTCGCCAAAGTTGCTACCCGAAATCACGATGTCGTCGGTGACGATGCCGGTCGATTTAAAAGTGCTTTGACTGATCCCGGACACGATCGGAGCGGCGTATCCACCAGCCGAGTAGGCGGCACTAGTAAGACCAAGAGTTTGAACGACCCAACGAAATCCTGTGCCGACCCCAGGCAACGACGTGCATTGCAACTTGTTGCTGCTCGACACGGAACATTGGGTTGGGATTTTGCAGGCTCCGAGCTCGTTGCAGTACTTGACATGAGAAGACGCAGGGTACGCTGAGAAGCCAGCTGGATAATCGGTCGTGGAGCCAATGCATGTACCCGCGATAGTAATGACTGCTCCTCCCGCGGTCGAGATATTGTCGGCCCCCGTTACTTGTGTGATCGCAGGGGACCCGTAGGCCAACGAGGTGGTGGAGAAGACTGGCGAGACATCTTGCTGGATCTCAGAGTCACTCACCGTGACACTGACAGTCCAGAGAAAGCCAGCTCCAACACCTGACCCTGCCGTGCAGCTCAGCTTGGTGTTGTTTCCGGAGCCGACTTTAGCTACGTTGCCGCAACTGTACACGGCTCCAGTCAGCGCGCTAGTGTAGCTCACCACGAAAGTTGTTGACGCAAACTTGGCGTCGTCCTTGAATCCCAGATTGCGACCCGTGATGAGCACTTTGGTGCCGCCCTGGCAGCTCAGTGTGGATGCGCTCTCAAGCTCCACCTTGGAGATGCGAACGTCATTTACGTTGGTTACCTTGATTGTGACGCTGGACTGCGCTTCGTTTGCGGCGGAATCCACCGCTTTGATTACTAGAACGTATTCGACTTTGGTTTCGTAGTCAAGCGAGAAACCGTCCTGGCCCTTAAGAATACCATCCTCAATGATGAAGAGGTTGTCTTCGTTGCCCGAGACAATAGTGTAAACCAATGACTCAGGCGTGTCCACCGCGTCTTCATCTTCCACGACTTCAAGCATACTCAGCAGCTCGTTTTTATCATCGAGGTCGCCTTCCTGAACCTCAATAGCGTTTTGCGCGTATTTGAAGACCGGGGCCTCATTGACGTCCGTCACTTGAACTTGGAAATTCGACGTTGCCGAGAGCCCCTCACCATCAGTGACTTGGATGGTCACGACCCAGGAATTGGGAAGGGTTTCAAAGTCAAAGGACCTAGCCACGGTTACAGCTCCGCTGGCCGAGTTTACTGCGAAAGGACAGTCTGATGAGTCACACCCAACGAGACTGTAGGTGACCGAGTTCCAAGTTGGATGATCCACTGTAGAGTATATATCTGGGTCCTGTGCGTAGGTGTCAAGTTGCAAGATGTTTTCGTTGGCAGCGTTGTTCTCTGCAATAGAGATAGTCGGAATTGGGCTGATGTACGGAGCTTCATTCATGTCGGAGACTTCGATGGTGACCTCAGCTACATCTTCAGCGCCGTACCTGTCCTTCACGCGAACGATCATCTTGTAAGTAAAGTCTGGAGCAAGACTCTCGTAGTCGATGGCCGAGCTTCCGAGCGTAATCTGTCCGGAAGAGGAGTCCAACACAAAGTAAGGGTTTAGGGACGTGGAGAACGTGGGAAAATCGTCAACGTCTGGGTCTTCGACATCTAGACTGGAAAGCACGACGTATCCAGCCTGTGCGGTGTTTTCTTCAATTGGTCCTGCTGAACTGTCGGCAAGGATCGGGACGGTGTTTTGCATAATGACTTTGGCAACAATTGCGCACGTGCTTGAAGCCCCGACGCTATCGCGGACGGTCAAGTCAAAGCTGTCGTAGGTGTAATCTGGGTCTTCCAATGGTTGTCCCTGGCTTGGTGTGTATTGGAGGTAGGTGTCGCTTCCTGATGTGATCAGGGAGATGAATTCTGGAGCATCGCTGGCGAGCTCGTACTCGTAGCTGTACACGAACGTTGATCCCGCGTTCTGAGAGTCTTCGTCGGAGGTGGACACTCTCAAGAGGGAAGTGCTGGTGAGCTGCTGGACATCGTCCCTTCGGTTGCTTGTGATGATAACTTCGATCGGGCAGTCCGCGAGGACTGGAGGATCGTTCCTGTCAGTAACAGAAACTACATAATTGAATTCTGCACTCTCGCGATGGAAAGAAGTCTCCACGCCGTTTATCTTCTCGATCTTGGTCTCGCCGTTGTACTCGCAAAGATACAGGTTAGAGTATGAAATACTCGAGGCTTGGCGGGTCTGTGTGTCGTAGCACTTTTCCGCGCACCTGTTGCTAATACACACAGCTCCATCCCCGCATGAGCTGGAGTCTTGTACTGAACACGTCGTTCCGATTCGGGCAGAAGGTCCATCGTCTTCAGCTTTGATCACTAGCGTCCATTCTTTTGAGCTCAATTCGTAGTTTAAAACGACTGGATTGGTTGTTCCTTCGTAATACTCGCGTTGCTGCACGGTAAACGATGACCCTGAAGAAACAAGGTAAAACAGTCCTGCACCGTTTCCACCCACTATGGAGTATTCCAGAGTATCCCCGTCTGCGTCACTAGCCGCAAGGTTTCCACTGGAGAAGACGGAATTCTCGGCAGCGTCCGTGTTCACGCGACTTTGGGCAAAAGTTGGAGCCTCGTTGACGTTGATGATGGACACCTGGACTGCCTGCGTCACCGACTTGCGCACAGGGCCTCCATTGTCCTCCACTTTCACGGAGACTGTCACACTGTGTCCCGCAATGGACTCGTAGTCAAGAGCTTTGATGACCTTGAGTTGGCCGTTCCCGTTGGAATTAGTGACCACTGCGAAGTATGCGTTTTCGTCGCCGTTGGTGTATGACAGAGTTTGCACAGGAGCTTTCTCGCCTAGGAGAGTGTCATCCGAGTTGTCAGGGTCCACGGCAATGATCTCACCGGGGATGAGGGCTCCCACTGGCCAGGTCTCGAGGGCCTGGAAGTCTGCCACGCTCTCGACGGTGGGAGCCTCGTTCACATCAACAACGTACACAGTGAACTGCTTGACGGCGCTCTGTGCCGTTGCGTCGGTGGGAATTCCACTGGACGTTGCAGTGACCTCAAGCACGTACCCCCTTCCTGAACCTGTGGACAAGGCGATGGACTTGTCTTCGAAGTCTAACAGGCCGTCTGAACCGGCTTTGGTCCGAATGACACCGGTTGTGGAGTCAATTTCGAAATTAGGGTGGTCAAGGTAGTATGTCGTAATGTCGCTTGCAATGTTGTCCTCGTCCGAGGTCGTAACTGCAGCTGCAGTCGTGCACGCAGCCTCAGGGTCCGAGCAAACGAAAGCTCCTGCAGAGTTTTCTTTCACGTAAAAGGAGCTTGCGCCTGTAAAAGTTGGTGCGTCGTTCATGTTGATGACCGTGACGACAAAGGTCTGGGAGTCGAATCCGCCTTTATCGTCTTGAACTTCGATTTCAAGGTAGTACTCCTTTTTGGTGGACTCAAAATTGATCGTTTGTGAACCGACTCGAGTGGTCATCAGCTCGTTGTCGACAATTTTGAATGCGTCTGCGTCATTCACGGCGAGCTGGAAGGTCAAAGCGTCGCCATCCTCGTCCGTCGCAGTTACCATCTTATTTGTGAGAGTATTCTCTGGTTGGTTCTCCTTGATAGTAAGCTCTCCCAAGTCGTCTTGAATGACAGGATTGTCATTGACATCCAGGATGTGGATAACGAGGCGCGCGTAGTCTGTCATTGGAGAATATCGGCCACCATTGCCGTCATCCTCGATCTTGATGTCGAATGTGTACGATTGTGCATCCTTGTAGCTGATGCGATTGGAATACTTGGCGGAAACGAGGCCAGTGCATGGGTCGATCTTGAAAAGACGGTTGCCAACGTCTTCATCGAGACCATCTGATCCAGAAATGATACTGTAGCGGAGAATTGCAGCATCATCTTCATCCTCGGTGAGCATTCTCGCTTCGCCCTGAGTAGCCAAGGTCGTAAGTGGGCAACCAAAAGGCTCTCCTGCGGAGTCGCAAATCGCAACCGGCACATTGCGGTCCACCTTTTCGTAAATTTGTCTATGGTAAATGGTGGTCTCCATGGACACCCCGTCACCTTCGTCGTAGTCGACAAATTCAGGTTTGTCGTTCAGGTCGTCCAAGACCGCTGTAGCTGAGCAAGTGATCGTGGACATGGCGAGGCCGTCACTCTTGCGGGTGGCGGTAGCCTGAAGCTTGAGGGTATACTGAATGTCAAGAATCGGCAAGCAGACCTCGTAGTTGAGGTCGCTTCTTGTGAGCTCCAGCTTGCCATCTGCGAATGCAAAGATGTCCATGTTTTTCTCCAGACTGGTGGGCCTACAATCGGTGACCGCGGTGTCATAGTAGTCAAAGGTTTTCAAGTTATAGGAGATTTCGTAGTCCGCAGCGTCGACATTGCTGTTGAGAACCACTGGAAGGTCCCAACTTGTTCCCGACGGGCTCATCTCATCAACTTCAAACTCGAAGGTGTTCGATTTACATCCGGAGGAGTCCCAGGCCAACAGGTTGGATTTAATACCATCAACGCAAACCTGACTGTTGGAGCATTTGGATTGGGCCTTGCGGTTGTATTTGTATGCGGTGTTAGTTGGCGTTGTGTAATAGCCATCGTCCACGACTGTGGGAATTTTGGATGCTTTAGGGCAGTACACAGCTTCTGGACGACTCACCTGAATACTTTGTTCAGATAAAAAGTCCGCGTCGTAGCAGTTGAGAGAGCGCGGACTTGTATTGATTACGCCTTCGGGGCAGAGATATCCTGCCTCGCAGTCAAGGCAAGCAGCCTCGCTACTCGCCCCAGACACGTCTACATAGGTCCCAGCGGGGCATGGGTAGCGGACACCCTGTGCGCAGTAGTACCCTGGCTCGCAGATGCTTTGTCCGGTTCGTGTTTGTGCTGAGTCGCCACCAATGCTGTAATATCCACTTGCGACATCACGAGGAGCGCTAGATCCTTGAGGACAGTACATGCTCGAGCCTCCGCACTCCAGCGCCAGATTCGTCGGAGTGCCCCCCGCGGCTGTGGATGATCCCGGGCAAGCAGATCCAGTCTGACAATAGTATCCTGCCGGACACTTCTGACTGCATGACTCGTCGCTCTGTGACAGGAAGCCGCACTGCCCAGCTTTGCACTTTTGACTTGACGGTGTACCTGTTGTCTCAGCGTTCCCGGCACAATAGTATCCAGGGGCGCATTTGGAGCACTCGTCCGCAGATTTGAGACCGCTTTTGTCTCCGTACATTCCCTTTGGACAGGTTTTCCGACCATAGTCTGTGTTGACGCCCCCATCCGACTTTGTTCCCTCGGGACAGTAGTATCCTATGGGACAGGTCACTGTGCACTGAGAGCTGGTTTCTCCCTCTACGCCCATCCGTCCCGCTGGGCAAAGGGAGCAAGACTCAAGATCAACACCGCCTGGAGTCTCTCGATAATACCCTGACGGACAATAATTGCAGTCCGCCAAAATCCCGTTCCAAAGCTCATAGGCTTTGCTTTCATATGCACCGGCCGGGCATTTTGCGGACTGAATGCAGATGTAAGGATACACATTCGTGCAAGGCTCGTCATTCCAGTTTCCGCCGGAGTTCACTCTATCCCAGTTGTGGACACAATCCTCTCCCCCCTTTCCGACATTGTTTGGCTCGCCGGATGCCCATGAGGTATAGCTAAATTTTGTTCCGTCAAGCCACTGAAAGTCTTCGTCTTGGCCTTGCACCTGGTACAATCCCAACCAACAGACCCCCTTTGGGTACCATGGGTGACCGTACTCGTTGTCTTTGCAGAGCTCGTACGCTTTTGAGTTTTCGTTGGCATCATGAATGGATATAAGACGACCACCCATCGTTTGGCAGTTGGAGTCCGCGTCAGCCCATTTTAGCGCGTTGCTGCCGCTAGAAAACCAACAACGAGTGCCATATGGGAACCAATTTGTCGGGCAGACCTCCGGGGCGAATGCTGCAGCGCAGTCCAATTGCGCGAGCAGAATCCAGATCACGAATTGTGCAATAAACCTAACCATTTTTCTTGCGGCTTCTGTAGCTTCAAAACCCCAAACCCTTCAACTTTACGTGGCTTTCCGCGCGCTCCCGGACAAGACCGTCGTGGTGCCGCGAGTAAAAAAGATCGCCAAACACAATGTTTGGTTTCTGCCACAGCTCAGCGTCACCAAGATTTCACAGTTTGACTCGCCAAGATTAAAGTACGGTTGTGTAGTCGAAGACCTACACGAATTCTGCAACAGCTCACTTTCACCCAAATCGGCCACTCAACTGTTGAGAAACGTACCAAAGAGATTGCGAGCCAATCAAACAGTCGGAGACCGCAGATGAGACGGCGTATTCTAGCAGAGCGGCTTTTGGCGACAATACGTTGCTTCCAACGTTTCATCTAACTGTTAAGTCAACGGATGAAGTTCTGGCATCTCTACGATATGTTGTGGACCTTTAATCTCAATCAAGCCCTCTTTTGCATTCTCAATAGAGCCGTATCATCGAGCAGCTCGCGATCCTGGTCGCCTTTTGTGTCGCAACCTACGTCGACTCACCGAGCTCGCAGTACCTCTAGCTAGTGTACCGGTACACACGCTCGACCATTTTCCATTGAGTTGTACGGTACTGAGTGTACTGACCTTCAGTAAAAGCTCTGTGGGTCTTCATCCGCTCGAGTACTTGCTGAGAGTTATTCATTTATGCACTTCGCTTCGGATGGGTGTTGGAATGTTCGGGTCTGTAATAGTGTGAACCACGAACGACTCGACCGCACTGCATGACAATGGCAATTTTTTCGTCTGTCAACGGATCCTTTCGCGGTTGGGTCTTACCTAATTATCATAGGTAGAGATAAGATTGTTTTTGCCAGAATTCAGAATTTTAGAATTTAAAATCGAGATTGGATTCGTTGGCGTTCTCACCGTGATCGATGGACATGGCATGGCGTTCCGACGATCATGTGGTCATGTGGTCGTGGATGGCGGATAGCCGAGCGCACTGCGTAGAGATTGCAGGCGAACGGATTCGGTGCATATGGGTGTTGGCGGCCTCATGAGCCTTGAATTCTTTTTGTGTGAGTACCGGATCTCTCTCCTACTGCGGAGAGCTAATTGCACATAGTGCTTTAATCTGTTCGTGAATGTTCGTGCTCCAGAGTCATGGGTTTTACTTGCATGTAATTCCATTCCATCTGTTTTAATCTTGATCAATCAACCAATCAAATAATAAAGGAAATCAAGAATAGAAAGTGTGGAAGGGAAATGAGTGTGTTCACCGGAAAGAAACCAACAAGTTACTGGACGCATGCTGGTCATCCAGAGACTCGCTTTCAAAGCTTGAGATCGACGTCTTTTCCACTTTAAGATCAAGTTCCATGAGCCAGAGACGGCGTGTTGCCTTTGGCTGGCAGAGAGAGGAAAAAGCCACGTGGAAATTGGCGGACTCGACTACGCTCCACGTGTTCCAGCTCAAGTTCAACGTCGTCACTCTGTTTGCAACTTACGATGCAAGCTCGTTGTCTGCCCAAGTTCAAAAGCACCGTAGCGGCAATAGATCGCCTCGAGTGTGGGCTTCAACGCTCTGTAAAGAGCTGTTCTCGGTGCTGTCGAATAAGAAATTGTAAACTGTACAAAAATCATCAGAATTCAGATTCATCAAATTCAGGAAAAAAGAAAAACAGTCGAAGAGATGAAATCCTTTTCGATAAGACTTGCATAAACGATGTTAACAGCTGCGTAGCACTTCAGCAGGCTTTGAGGCGCACCTCGCGCAATTCAGCTCAGAATTTCCCCTCCTCTTTAAATTTATTACTCTAATTCAGAGTGACATTGTTACTATCTGCGGAACACGCGCAGAAGTGCTACATAGAATTTAGTTAGCAGTCCCAGGATTACTGTGACACGGCCTACTCGTAGCGTTGACATTGCATTACTACATAGTAGTAACCAATCCGTGTATGGTGCCTATTAGTCAAGCTCTACTAGCTATCTACCAGATTGAATAGGGGGAGCACTCACTTTCGGCAAAGTGTACTCGCATGTCCACGTGTACGCGGCTGCTAGAGAAGCGCATAAGCACCCGGCTAGGAAGTGCGCAAGTCTCCCGAATCAGTAGGCTAACGCGGGACCTGGCACTATAGTTTCTTTTATATGGGCGGTGAGAAAGAGCTGAGTGGCATAATTTTTGGGGCAAGTTAGCTGCGAGCCAAAGTTTGCAGTTGGAGATATTTTGTCCGCGGAATGGGTGCCGATGGCCAATGCTCGACGTCGCAAACGAATGGGACAACTGTATGCCTCCAAGGTGACGTCTGCGTGAAGTATGATCCTTGGGAAGGGACATCCAGCAGTTCTCCCGTCATGGACTGGTATGATGGGTACATTACGGCATCCTTCGTCATGACAGCTTGCTCCATGGCCGTGACGCTTGGTGCCGGGGTGTTTCTGTTTGTAAATCGAGGCAGGCCGGTTCTTAAACTGTCGCAGTACCCGTATCTGATGGCATTCATTGTGGCGTGCTTCTCGGCGAATATGTCATTAATTTTCGAGCAGGCTGTTGTTGTAAATCCTGCGCACGGGCTTTGCGAGGCATTTCATTTTTTCTTCTACACCTCCATATTTGCGGTGAGCTCTGTGTTGGCGCTCAAGACGTGGAGGGCGTTTAAACTTGTTAAAGGCACACAGCGATTGCAGCGTGTCAAATCGCTATCTCATGTCACAGTAATTGGCTTGATTGCTTTCGTAGAAGGATTTGTCGTGCTAATTTTGTTGCTGTGGTTTATATTGGAACCAAGTGACCCTAACCCTTGCGTTTCTCTTAGCTGCTCGGAGCCGCGTTCCGTGTACGAAGTACTCCTTTTCATCTTGGTCGGGGTTGCTATTGTGATCACATGTGTGGTGGCCTTCTTGTCTCGCAATGTGCCCTCTGTTGCTGGGGAGTCATATGGTATTTTGTACTCTGTGTTTTTCTTGGTGGTGGGGTATGGTGTCGTCCTGATCATTGACTTTAACATCTCCAAGTTGACGGCGAGAATATTTGTATTTTCGATGTATATGTCACTTTTGACCATCCTGAGTGTTACGCTTTTGGTCTACCGCAAGTGGAAGTTTTTTGATCTGACTGCTGAAGAGCTCCGAGCGACCTTTCTGAAGGCCACCATGTCAAAAGCCGGCACCCACCGGTCTAGCGATGCCCCGCACACTAGCGACCAACCCTCGAGAACAACGGACGTTGAAAGTGTATTTGGCGATGACGACGAAGACGCCACGCGTCCCCTGGTGAAGAGCTGAAATTTCACGTCGCTTCCGCTGGGTCCCTTGGGTACTTTCTGCGTTCAGCAGAAGTCACAGTCAATCGCAGAGTCATGACTTGCCTGTATTCCCGAAAGCCTTGGCGCAGACCGGAAATGCACCAAAACACTCGGGGTGATGCCCCGTCAGACAAAAGTACATACAATTTAAAACTCATAAACAAACACCACTCCGCCGTCGCCGCCGACGGATCATTTAATCTTCACAAGAGATTTGAGATAGTTTTGTTGTATTCTTCTGTTGACGTCGTCGCGATGCTTGAGTTCGCTGCCGCCACTACTCGACGAAGAACCACGTCCTCAACTCGCGGCGACAAATTTGGTCGAAACAGAAGCTCTTGCACTCCTTGCATCAATCCGTGCGACATCCTCGATCTGCTCCTGTAGCATGGCATCGCTTTGATTCGACTTGCGGGCGCTTTGGAGCTTGGACTGTTGTGCATGATATTTGCCATATTTGCTGGACGTCTCCTCAGCATGAAGCTGGCGAAAGAACTCCATCTCTCCTTGCCACTAACGTGGCGGATCAGCCTTTCCCTTGAAGGCTACTCCTCACCTCCCCATTCAAGCGAGACTCCAGTACGATTTCTGCCTTGTCCGGCATTGCTGTGCTCCTCAAGAAGCTGCTGGATATGCTGCCGAAATGTTGCAACTTTCTCAAATTTCCGCATTTCTTAATTCGAAATCAGGCGGATAGAATGATTGCGGGTTTTTCAGGCTAAAATTTGGTCTTGTTGCCATATAGCGTCATAAAACGGTTTGTCGAGAACCCAGCTCTTTTGGTGAAAGCGTATCACCTGTATTGTGCCTTTCGCCTGCATCAAAGAAAATCCTTCGCGGATGGTTCGGAAGTGCAGTCCATCTGCTTGGCGCAGAAACAAAGGCTCCAATTCAAACCCAAGCGGGCCAAACAAGCGCTCCACACAAAGCTGTACCTTATTGAGTGGAAGTGTCCAAAATTTACCAAACAGCCCTCTTCCCAATCTCTTCGAGAAGGCTCGCGGTGTGTACTCGTGCCGGATTATTTGCTTTCTTCGTCAACTTTGAACTCATTTAAGTCCTTCAATCTGTGACCCAAAGTGATAATCAAAATTTGAGTCGCGTTCAGAGAAGTTCAACTTTCGAACGAGCCATTGAATATCACTTCGCGCTTGGACATTTTTTCGCAATCTGCGCGTGAAAATTGACAAAAACTCTGTTTTTTGCAAAATTTCCCCATACATTTGTATTGAGTGATCCGTTCTGACTGCGGAACGCAATGACATTTTTGGAAAAAAAACAAAACGAGACCGGAATGCTACTTCAACTTCGGAATTCGTATTAGTTTCGGGTATGTAAAATATTACGGGCTGAACTAGCGGAGGTGGATTTGCTAGCGGTGCTCAGCCCCGTAAAAAGAGTTTACTGGGGGAAGTGACCGTTGAGTATTTTCTCCTCCGAGTCAGGCTTGGAAGTAGTTCAAGGCTTGCGACGCACAGCTGCAGTGAATCGCTTGACTTGACTTGACTTTTGAGATTGAATAAATTATATGGATTTGAATGGCATGTGAATTGACGATTTCAATTGACAGACTGTGCATGATAGCGCCTTGCCTCGGGTCCTTGTTCTTGTGATGAATGGGTGAGTGAGTGAGGATTCACATTCAGGACATTTGCAGGGTAGTAGTTTGACTCGTCGGAGGCTACCGCAAGTCTTTTGTTCTTAGCCGATTGACTGAATCCGGTGGCCGTGTGGGAGAGTTCGCGGTTGACACGAGTCAGGTGTTCAGCGCTCGGCCCTCTTGAGCGCTACGCAGCTGCGGAGAGAAAGCGCTGTGTCTAAATTTGGTCAAGCGCGATTGCGACATAAGGCTGGAGTTGTTCACGTGGAGTGGACCACGCTGGCGAGGAGATAGAAAAGTGGTCGACGGCTTGTGGTCACGAGAGTCAGAGTAGATGAGCGACCTCAGCCAGAGATGAATCAGCACTTTAGTCGGCCGGACATTGACCTCGACTCGCTGCGAAAAATCCAGGAGCTGTTCGGGAATGATGGAGAGCTTGACGAGGGCGAGTTTGTGGACGCCTTTGGGTCTATCCTTGGGGATGGGCTGTCGCGACTGCAGCTCTCTCATCTCTTTATGAAGATTGATGCCAACAGTGACGGAGGCATTGACTGGGATGAGCTATTGAATTTTATGTTTCTGGATAATCAGGAGAATGACTCTCGGGTTGGCGAGGAGGAGGAAGCGATTGCGGAGTTCTTTCCGGCCACATATGACGTGTTTGCTATTAACAATCCGATCAAAACGTACCACCGGAATCCTGTGGTGTCTTTGCTGTACCTCGAGAAGTTGAATCAGCTGATGACGGCTGGAAGAGATGGGGTCTTGAGATTTTGGCATCCAACCACCCTGGTTCATCAAGGGCATTTTTCTACGGGAGGCACCGGCAAAGACTGGGTCACCTCCGTTGTGCTGATGACTGCCTCCAACAAGCTTGCAGTGAGCAGTATTGACAGCGGGATCTTATTTTTTGATTTTGCCGTGGAGACAAAGAAAAAGGTTGGGCAAATTCCTATGGAAGCTTTTTCGCATGCTGCTCCTCTATGCCTTGGGTACTATCATGACGTGGTGAACGAGAGGGAGATGCTACTGGTTGGGGACGACTCGGGGGGTGCGCGGATATTCTTCCAGGACGACAAGAACTGGTCATTGGGACTCGAATCCCGTCGAGGAAATCTTGCTCTCGCGGAAGAAGATGAGTTGAACGGTAAAGATCTCAGTGGCGTGAAGGTCGTCACCATACACAGGCACACCGACCATATTACTCAAATTGAGTATGTGCCAGACCTCTCCGCAGTGGTGATGTCATCTCTGGACTCAGCCATTACAGTCTATGATATTGATCGGAATAAGGTGAAGAGAACCTTTACTCAGCACGAAAAGGCCGTTTACTCGTTTGTGTGGAGCTCAAACTATAAAATCATCGCTTCTTGCGGACTGGAGCGTCACATTATTTTGTGGAGCCCCTACTCAAGACGCAGCGTGGCTACTTTGGTTGGCCACACGAGCAGCATTGTCAAGCTCGCGCTCAACGATGCAAATAGCCAACTGATTTCCTTGTCCAACGACAACATCGTAAAAGTGTGGGACATTCGCAATCACAGGTGCATTCAAACAATCAGTCTCTTGGGTCAAGATGCTGCCCTATCCCGGCACCCCGGAGCAAGGCCGCTATTGGCGACCTGCCTCATCTACGTGAAAAGAAACAAAACTCTGATCGCAGCCTCAAATAAGCTCAAGATTTATCCGATCAAGGAAAAGCAGCTCGCGAAGACCAAAGCACATGACCGTCCTGTTGTTGAAGCCATGTACAACAAAATTTTTCATCAGGTTGTGTCAGTGGACGAGAAAGCCAATCTGAATATCTGGAATGTTGATTCTGGGGACATCATTTCCAAATTTCAACTTCGTAATAAACAAGTCGCGGTTGATCAAATCGATCAGGCGTCGTCAAAGCTCGCTGCCGCGGCTGCGGAAAGCACCACACTTAGCACGGTGGCTGCGAGCAGCTCTGATGATAATGGCCAAGCCGAGCCGCTCGACGCGTTGAAGGCAGCGAGCGACATTGCTTCTTCAGCCAACAATGCGGACGACTCAGCGCCTACCTTGCAGGATGAAGCAAGTATAACAGCCGTTTGTTTTGATGACGGTGGGCGAAGACTAATTAGTGGCTCACACACCGCGACGGATCTCAAAATCTGGAACTTTAGTAACGGGTGTTTGCTCAAAACGTTGGTGAAGGAGCCAGAGAATGGCAGCACGACAAACTCCCTGGAGGACATGGCGGAACTTCGCAGGCAATACGTGCAAAGGCGGCGTCAGCGGAGACAACAGGACAAAGCCATCCAGTTGCGGCAGCAGCTATCTGGGCTGAGACAACAAGAGGAGAGTGAACCTGAGAGCGCGGAGGTGACAAAGATAGCATATGTGGTGAACACGTTGCCCAGAATCCCGGGTCACTCAACCATTAAAAACAAGTACATTGTTAGTGTTGGGTGGGACCGGAGGGTATATGTGTGGACAGACGGCGCATCTGATGCCAAGGAGCAAGGGTACTGCATTCGAATGCCTGATGCCGAGAGCGACCTGGACAGTGGTCATGTGGATGACATCATGACCATCTCCTTCATCCCCCCTGATATTGTTGCTACGGGTGGATATGACGGACGAATCGTGTTTTGGTGTTTGAGCAGCGGGAAAATCTCTCGCAGTTTCAGAAACCTCGGTGACTGCGGCATCGAAGCCACTGTGTTCATCTCGCGCTTTTCGACTCTCTTGGGTACGCGCAGCAATGGAACCGCATTCGCAATAAATATTGACAGCGGTAAGGTGGACGAACTAAACTGCTTCAGTTCAAGGGAGAGCATGGATCCCATCACATCGTTATGCACAGACTTGTCTGACGACGTGCTGGCTTCTGGGGATGAGCGCGGCCAGATTCGAGTGTGGGAGATCGTTGGGGCAGAGAAGCATTCGGACTTCCTCCGACCCTTCTCGTGCTGGCAAGCTCACCAAGCCTGTGTCACCTGCTTGGACTCTGTGCAGGACAACCGTCTGGCGGAAACGTTTTTGCTTTCTGGTTGTTCAGAAGGCTACGTTGGGATGTGGACCTTGAGCGGCGTCCCCATCGGCCACTTTGGGCAGCCCGAAACCTGGGACCTGAAGCAGCATCGAAACTTTTCCTTTGAAAGATACACGGAGCTTCAAAATCAGACGCGTGACGTGTTGACGCTGAATGACTTAATTGTTGGGATGGAGGATGCCGCACTGTCGCGCCGTGACTCGAGAAAGGAGGCGGGTATTTCAGGAAGTCAAGAGCGTTCGACATATAGATCTTTCCCGGTGGTTGGGGAGGTCTGGCTAAAGATAGACTCCGATCTGCTCAAAACGGCCAAGCAACAGAGCGAAGACAAAGACGAAGCGGCCTGTTTTCCAGCAAAGTGCGTCCAGGAGCTTTTGACAGTAACTCGTCAAGATGAGGTGCGGAACGAAATTAAGGGATGGGATGGCTTGTCCGAAGTCAAGCGTGAGAAGGTTGTGCCTATCATGGATTTTCTCAAATGCAATGAGAGTGGGCTGTGGGTTAAGGAGGTGGAGCTTAGTGAGCGAATCGGGCGAATCTACTATAATCCAGGGGAAGAAAATCCTTACAAGGTGTTTTACATCCAGTGCTCGAGAGTCGAAAAGAAATGGTTTGCCGTCGATGCCAAGGGCGTTCGGCACAAGCTTTTGAAAGAAAACGAGTCTTACTTTGACGTCCGCGCTCCGCGCTCCATATCGCTATATTATCGACGGCAGGAGGTTGTAAAGTATCTTGAGACGATGCGTCAGCGAGCACCAAAGACACCTGTCAAGGAATTGGTTGACCGGAGTTTGCCGGTCGGGAACGTCTTAAAGGACGATGAGGAGCAAGTAAGACAGGCAGAGCAGACCAACGCCACGAAGAGCGGAGTCAAGGAAGCTGCTGGACGCGTAAAGCGAAATCAGGGCCGGCGAATCTCCACGCTACGTCAGCGAGACGTGGTGCACAAGGGCAAAGACGAGGCTCCGAAGGCAGACAAGAACAACCGAGCACCTGCAGGGCAGGACACAATTCGAGAGCCAAACTCAAAGATCGAGAAATTATTGTCTCGAAATGACTCCATTGACTCTGAGGACTCGAGCGCATCTTACCTGGAAAACCGAGTCACGTTGCGCTCTCCCGCCCCGCCAAACCATCAGTCCATTACTGCGCTGGGCCGCGAGCAGTCTCTCCGTCAGCGCGTTCCAAATCTCAGAACTCGAGCTTCGCCAGCTCCACAAGCACAATCTGAGAGCATGCTACGCCGAGAGTATCGCCAACGTGTCCATCAAGTTGCAGACATTCCGGTAGACTTTGGTCAGCTTCGAGCAGCCCTCTCGATATCAAACGCCATGGAGCGTGCACCTGCGCCTGGTTACGCGAACCAGGTTAGCCAGCCCTCGAATCCTTCCAAGTAGCTTTGGCCGCTCGCTCCGTGTGTTAGAGACCGTGCCGTGCGTCAGCGCCTTTCGTGAAGGCCAGTCCATTTTTGTCTTTCGTTTTGACCAAAACTAGAAAACGGAAAATGCCATCAACTAGTACCGGTGCTGTCTGCGACTTTTGGAAAACCTGCTGTAGTACTAATAGAAATTGTTTTGTGAGTCGAGTTTCGATGAACTAGTTCGCTCTGGGCGACCTTTGCAGGAATGTGAAGACGTGACTGGCTACTAGTTCTACTAGATCACCTAATTGTTTGTAAAGCCGGAGAAAGGCAATAAAGCTGTGATGGGTCAGACGATCAAAATCGCGAAATGTCGCGACCAAGGACAAAAGACTTGAACCAGTACATGGGGATGAGGAGACGGTTCGTCCAAGAGTTGAGTTTGAGGAAATAGGCCGAGCGCCACATAAAGTAGCTCAGGATACCGTGAATGTAGCCCATGTTGGTAGGCTCTTTGACGTCGCCGACTGCGGTCAGATCGATAGCTCCATTGAAGCTTCCAAAGGTGACCATGCTCCCCAAAGAAAAGTATTTGAAAGGCTTATTCATGCTATCACGCACGGTTTTGCCGGGCTTAGTCAGGCCAGCGCCGTCAGGAGCGTTGTTGAACGCCTGGGCCAGGAATCGGCCCTGCTGATTTGCAGCCTGGGCCAGCGGAGCGAGTGGCTCTTTCAGGTTTATAGCACAGTCCCCAATCGCGAAAACTCGATCATCGAAAACTTTGCTGTCCACTTGAAGGTAGTCATTCACAATCACTCGGTTTCCAGGGCCTTTCTCCAGCTCTGCTGAGTTTTGAATGAATTTTGTTTGTTGCAAGCCGGCTGACCAGACAATGAGACCGGCGGGGATGTCCGTGCCGTTGCTCAGCTTTGCAATACGGGTATCCGGGTCGTAGGAATCTACAGCGACTCCGAGATGCACTTTGATATCCTTCTTGTCAAACCTGTTCAACACGATCTGTGAGATACTATGATGAAAAGACGGGAGAAGCCTTGGGCCACGCTCAACGAGGTGGATGGAAATGTACGGGATTAAATCAGGGTACCACTTCTTGACGTCGACGGTAATAAAGTCGTGTAGCTCGCCGACCAACTCGCAGTTTGTCGGCCCGCCTCCAACGACGATAAAGGTGAGTAGCCTGTCGCGCTCGTCCTTGTCAGTGAGGTGGATGGCAGCGCGTTCAAAGCATTCTAAGATACGTTGACGGATTTGCCTGGCGTGGTAGAGGTGCTTCAAGAAAAACACGTCCTCGCCTTCGCGGTTAGCAATGCCAGGCGTGTTGAAAGTATTCGTCTTGGCACCGCACGCGAGAATTAGGTAATCGTACTCGACTTCGAATTCCTCGCGATTGAATATGTCCTCGCACACGACTCTTCGTCTGTCGGGCTCGATATTGGTGACCTTGGCTTGGTAGTACGCGTTGAGCCCTTTGACGGTGCGGATGGGCTCTTGGATTGCTCGAAACTCCAGAGTTCCGACCACACTGCTTGGTAAGAGCGGCGTGAACAGGAAATCTGAGCGAGTTGAAACGCCCCGAAGGTTAGAAAACCCATCGCCACAGAGCAAGCACCCGTTCGCTCCTCCTTAAAACTTACGATTGGAAGGGCTCACAACCTGGACGCTAAACTTGCTCTTGTCGATATAGTTCAAAAAAGTGTACCCTCCCCATCCGCTGCCCACCACGAGCACTCGCGGCTTGGGCGACCCGAGCGTTCTGGAAGAGACGAGCCGGACAGGTCTCCTGTACGCCGCATTCCGCTCTGCGCCTTGCACCAGCGCGCCGCTGGCGTCTTCCAAAGCTCCGCCTTTCGAGCCGGACGTGCACCATCGCCTCGCAGACCTGCTCGCAGCCGACCTGCGAGCCACGCCGACCCAACCGCTCAGTCCTGCTCGGCACCACATTCCAGCGTCATCTATCGACCGTTCGCTCCAGCTTTTCAAAGTTTCACCTTTTACCTTTGGAAACCTTTCACCCCCCAACTCTCGCTCGGCTTATCGCGGACTGCCCTCTCTCGACCTTCTCTTCCGATTGATTGTTCATGAAATTGACTGACAGTGAGTCTCGAGAAAGATACAGAGTTTCAAAGTCTTGTTAGACTTGTTAGCTTGTAGCGAGCATGATGATTCCATGATGCAACCAAAGAAACAAAGAAAAACATACGGAGCCTGTTGTTGTAATTGAGATGAATTGAGGACAAGTACCACAAATACACTTGGCCCTCGTGATCTGCGACATCTGCGACAGTGAGCTCGGCTTTACATTTCCTTGCTTTTCTTAGACCGGTTGCCGACACCGCACAAAACTGCACAAAACTGCGGCGCTTTATGTGTCTCGGTGCTGGTCTGTTCCGCGCTCTTTCGTTGCACATTTCCGGCGATCCCAGGACATCCCAGACGTTCAAAAGTTGAAGTTCAACTCGGCTGATGCAGATGGCTTGCCGCCTCTACAAGTGAAGAAACAGAGAGAGAGAAAGAGAAAGAGACAGCACACTGTGGCACGGCCTCAAGTCATCGTCATCGTCACTGTTAGCATCATCGTCATCGTGATCCCGACGATGATCAATAAAAAAATCAGTGAAATCATGTGAAATCCCTCGCGTGGATGATCTTGACGGCGTGGGTAAGCTGCGGCTTTAATTTAATGTACATGCAACTTAAAAGCGCAGAGCTTTGAAGCTGTCGTTGGGTACCGGTACACGCTTCATTCTCGACAGCTGTGCGTGCATGCTTTGCCGATATTTGCAATGTACTGGGTACTGAGTACTCAGTATTGAGCACCTTCTAAAGTCTAAATTCTAAATTCTGTTCTGAACACTGTCAGTACAGAGCAGCAAATGCTCAGCAAGTGTGATGATCCGTGAGTGCTCTGATGTGCTCTGGGCAGAAAAAGGGAGCATTAAAAGAAGGCGAAACCCAGGTCATCTCAAAAGACGCACGGAGGATGATCGCTACCAGTTGCTACTCGCTAGAGTAGGTTTCTCGTCGAGTCGTTCTCGGAGCGATGCCGCTATGGCGAGCTACCCCCACTGTAAAGACTGTAAAGTCTTGGGGAGTTTTGGAAATACTGGCGCTTTTCGTTGAAATGAGCTTTCTGCTTTTCAGCGCTTCTTCCTTGGACTTAAACGTTGTTTTACAGTTTCCGTGCTCTTTAATCTAACGCAATCAGTTTTTTGACAGTGCATATCAAGGCTTCTGAAGCACTCGCAAATGAGATTTGAATATTCAAAATCAAAAGTCAGCTTGCTTTCTATTTCCATTCCCTGACATTCTATCAAAGGATTTACCACTATTAGCTAGAGCTAGGAAAGAGTAGTTGATGTACGATTTAGCACTACTAATACTGCAACATTGTCGGTACATACCAATAAACACTAATAGTAATGACTCATTCTAGGGACTCTTGAGATTTCGTACTAAATAGCACTCAGTGACTCGGAGTATCTCGGAGTGAAAGCTGATGCAACATTCGCGACATTTCATTTTTAATCATTCTATTTTTTAAAAACAATTCGAAAGCTTCCAAGAGAACCATACTACTTGCAGTCGGTAATCGTTTTTACACTCACAGTTGATTCTGAAATCTTGCATCGTTTTCTCGCAAGGAAAATTTGCGCGGACAAAAGAAACTAAAAGCTCACTCAACGTCAATGACGTAAGCAGATCTTGATGTTATCAAAACTGACGCGAGATAACGTCTTTCTTGACCTCGGTGTGTTTTCGTTCACATTGAGAGTGCATCATGAACTCATTCGTCGGAAGAAGAATGAATGTCTTTCGAACATCATGTCGGAAGGCTTTGGTTGGTTATTCATCAGGAAAGTGCGTCAATGAAATTGGCCACGATCAATCGGGCACCACAGCTGGCGCAGGATTGGGAATCGGCCCTCCGTCATCAGCCCCTGTCGTCAACCATTCTCTCGGCCAAAAGCCAAAAACCAAAATTCTAAAATCAAAAGCAAAAGCAAATTGTCGTTCTGCCAAGGTAGATTGGCTGTTGGGCGCTGTTGATGCCATCCATGCACGCACATTACGCACACTGTGACTTCTTCTAGCACAACAGGACTCAGGCCTTGGCGCTGCATTTAGCCCCGAGACATGGGCGACACAGCGAGCCTCGGATAGCCCCGTGGGCCCCCACGGTGTTTCGCATGACAATCGTAGTGAAACTGTCCAAATCATTCCAACGCCTGACACATCTGAATCCAGCAAAATCGTCGAGCACCGGTATTGCTCAGGGTAAGTGCTCCTCTACAACAGGTTCTGACTGCGGTGCTCGCCGCCAGCACCGTGCCGATGCTACTCGCCTCAGTGTCAGACGTTGCTGAACCGACGGGGTTTTGAATCTTTGAGTCGACCGTGGTTGACAAACTCGCGACCAATGAATTCCGTAATGCTTAACGCAATGCGAGCGAGGAACTTGGCCCAGATTTGACCCACTGAGAAACGTGTCCAACGTTCCTTCCACCAGGCCAAATGAAAAGCGGCTGGTGCATTACCCACTGCCAAGCTTCGACATTTGCACTGAAGGATGTGCGGGTAAACAGCTCCACCACGTCACCTGTCGTTCACAAAGAAGCTGAGCTGGCAACTCGGACCGCAACGTGGCGGACACTGATGGCGATTGGATTAGCTTTAAAGTCCCACTCTTACTCTCACTGGCACTGGCACTGCCATTGAGTGCCGGTAGAGATAGAGAGTACCGGCTACTTTTCCTTTCTTCTGGAGGGTACCCGTATTTCCCCGTGTTGGTGTAATCCAACTTGACTCTGATGCGATAAATTATTTTTTGAGCAGGACTTTCCCAGTGCCAAAGCTCGCATCAAGGTTCCTTCCTGTAAATGAGTAGAAATCAGAAATCAGAAATCAGAAATTAGAGGTATCTGGCGCGGTATAGAATTGATCAGTTGGGACAGAATACTAAGTTTGAACAGTATTCCCTTGTGGTCATGGAATACGGAGCTCCCATCAACAGCACCAACCAGTACATTTTACCGTCACAGGAAGAAAGAAAGAAAGTTGAAGAGTGGAGTTGCCGATGACCACTGATTTTTCCCAAGTTAAAACCATCAATCAAGAATTTCATTGACGTAACTTCCTGTCTGGATGGATGGATGCTGCCCTTATTGTGTGGGGATACTGGGAAGTAGTGGGCGAATGGAGGGTATGGAGGGTACCGGTACCTGGAATGCCTAGGTTTGGCAACTGGGGACATGTAAAGAGAAAAACAAGTGCGAACTGCAAGTTCGACCCACCCCTCCCTCCTCTCTCTCGGGCCCCACTTGCACTGCCTTGCAATACTCTCCCACAAGAAGTGTTATTGAAAGACCTTTACCGCAATTGAAAGACGTCTACCAGTCGAACTACTGCTTCCTTCAAGAGTTGATCTTTAGCTTTCCTCGCAAATCAATTTGAGTCTGCGGTTGCTTCCCTGCCATGTTCCAGAATCATGCAAAGCAATGTGAATATATACTTCACGTCGGACTTCTCTGGGTCTAGCTGCCTAGCTAGCTCCTGCCATTTGGCCCGAAGATGAAATCTGTTCTAACAGTAAATTCCGCATTCTAATTTCACCTGGCTGGAGGTAACCTCAACGCAGTCAGCAGGCAGACCCCAAACTGCGACGAAAGAAAATATGCCTCACCGCAGCTCGCCAGACTCGGCGGATGAGGACTTCTTCCAAGTCGCCACGGAACTTGTGTCGAGGCCTGAGCTCATCGGCCAGGGAACGTTTGCCAGGATATATCAAGGTTGGAACAAAGAGAACGAGAAAGTTGTATTGAAGATAGGAAAGAGAACGAGAGGGGAAAACGCTGTAACCAATGAAGCCCGTATTCTGAAGGTACTCCAAGGCTCGGCCTTTGTTATTCAGATGCGCGCGAGGATCATCGGGCTCCCAGTTATCGAGCTTGAGCATTGTGGGCAAGGCGATCTCTTTGCGTATCTCGAGAAAAACGACTTGAGCTTTGCCAGCGCACAACTGTGCTTGGCGGAGGTTGCGGTCGCGCTTCATCATGTTCACCAAATGGGATTCGTGCACGAAGACTTGAAGCCTGAAAACATTGGCATCACTAGCTCGGGACACATCCGATTGCTGGACTTTGGGAGCGCTGAACATGTAGAAAATTGTAGATCAAATAACGCGGGAACCGTCTATTACGCATCACCTGAAAAACTAAAACGGGTGGACCGTGGCTTTGAGGCGGACTGGTGGTCTTTCGGAGTGCTAGTTTTTGAGCTCTTCTTTGGGGAGCTGCCGTGGTATGACGACTGCAAGCTCGAAACCGCAAAACAGATTTGTACTGAGCCGATCGAGTCTAGAATCCCACACGACATTCCATGGTCGTCACCAGAGCTGCAAGCTTCAATTCAGCTTCTGCAACAAAGTCCGTCACAGCGAGCTGGTTTCCTCGGGGGCTTCGAGGAAATTATGAGCTTGCCTCTGTTTGCAGACCTAGACCTAGACAGCGTGCTCTTGGGAGAGTGTCCGCCGTTTCTTGGCATTTAGATAGAAAAGTTAGTTAGAACCTGGGCGAGGCCTTCAAGTGTGGCTCGTCACTGTTGTTATATTGTTAGACCAGACAGTTTTTTATTTACCCCAGTATAGTAATAATAGTAACTTCAACGTCACGGTACGTGGTACACGAACAAACAAATTAAAGAGAAACATGCTTCTCCGAATTGGCGCATTCTCCCTCTCGAGTTTTCTTCCAGTGACCTCCTGATAAAGACTGTGAGAAACTTTCTCCTTCGCCTTCTCCTTCGTTTACCTGCGTTGATCTGAGCACTCTGTCGATTCAAAATTGTGTTTCAAGCGCGCGACAAAGCTTCAGCGTTACCTGGCTCCTGGGCGTCGCCAGAGTCTTGTTTGTATACGCGCCTTGAAGGGTTGGCAGAATTGCCTTTACCAGCAATGGAGTGGACACCAAGGCCAACAAAGTACATGAAGAAGCATGCCAGGCTGCCGTACAGGTTATACCCGAGCAGCTTGGCGTACTTTCCAACTCCAATATGAAGAGCGGAAGTGGGAGCAATTTCCATCGCAATGCCGAAGGCCACCCCAGTCCAGAACGAAAGATGGAAGGCGATTGGAAGGCATTTTGGCATTCGCTTTGAGCGGGTCCCCACAAACAGGCCGCCAATGACAGGAGGGCCTAAACCCATGACGACGGTACCTGAAATTGTAGTTGCTGAGAGGACACTCTGGCTTCCCAGGAGAGGCAGAATTCCAATGATTGCCATCAGAATGATTGCGAGTCGCCCTCTCCGCAGGTCTGCGGCAGTCGATCGTATGGCATCGCCCAGGCTCCGCCTTCGAAGAATTTGATTTACCTCGAGGCCCCAAGCCTTCGAAGTGGAAGAGAACGTGGAGTCCAGAGTCGACAACGAGGACGTGATCATGATCAGTGAGATGAAAATGTAAGCCACCGGACCCAAATTTTGAGCGACAGCAACCGGCACTCCGCCAACGCCTTGGCTTGCTCCGTAGATGCCCAGGAAAGAGAAGCCAAAGATGAAAAGTGCGCCCAGGCACCCAGCGCAAATGAAGGAGCCGAGCATGACACGTCTGTTTGCCAGAAAACCTCTGTCGGTCAGCACTGGGTCAAAGAATGGGTACGACAAGAGCCCTTGCAGCAGTCCGACAATCAGGAGATCAAAGCCGCCCTCCAGGCTCCAGAAATTTCTCTCGGGCATTGGGTTGTAAGAGATGAGCCGAACGGTGGAGTTGACCCGAACAAGGCTCACTACATACACGAGAAATACGATCGCCATCACTGCCTGCGCAACATCCGAGTAGATAGAAGCCCGCAGCCCCCCCAGAAACACATAAAAAACCGGGATTGCCACCCCAGCAACAACTGCAAGCCACCACTGAGGGCTCTTGCTCTCGCCATAGAAATCGGCAACAACTACCGCGTTTGACCAGACCTCATTGAAGAGTCTGTACGAGATAGCCAGTAAGAAAGTCAGGGAGCTGCTCATCCCGTACTTTTCATGGATGCATTCTGACAGCGACTGGAATTGCTGGCCGCGAAGCCCATAGATCACCAGTCCGGCGCTGAGGAAAGACGTATAGTAGGAGGCGTAAGCAGCGCCGCCGACCCATCCGAACGCTGCTCCAAGAGTCGAGGCATTGTACACGCTCTTTGCGAAGATCCAAGAAATGAATGCGCTGAGCGTGAGACTTCCGAACGCCCGATTCGTATCAGCAGCAGACTGCGCAGGAGCATCCACCAGGACCGACCCTCCTTCGAAGAAATCCTTCACCGTGGTCGCGTACCTCGCCGTTCCGCCGAACATCAGCAAGTATAAGAGCATCCACTGCCATTGAAGCACAGAGTCCTGCACCGAATTCTCGTCTGCGAAGACGCCCACAACCACCACTTGGAGCACCACGAATACCCATGCTACTGCCAGCGACAGACTGGTCCTCGAGTCTGCCCATGTCTTCCCTGCGGCCTGCATCTCGCTCGCCCTTTCTCGCGTATGCCGGTTCAAAAGCTCAACTCTCTCCCGCGGGCAAACCAACTAAACCAACGCTCGCGCTTGCTGGCCTCGCAGAAGGGTTCGGATACTAGTGTGGCTTGACTGACTGTGAGTACAGGTACCCTTGATTGATCACAGCATGTGGGCTTCTTCTTTGATCGCACAAGATACACACACTATCCCAGTCCCAGTATCCCATCTATCCCATCCCAATTCACCGGTATCGTGCTAGGGCCCCAGTTATCTACTCTCTACACGAGGGTCACCAGTGTCAAGAGGGCTTGTTGTTCTTCTTTGATCCCTTGGAGGTCTTCGTGGTGCAACAATGGTTTGTTTTCAAGTTACAGTTAGTTTGTTTCTTGTTCTTCTTTGATCCCTTGGAGATCTTCGGGGTGCAATGGCTTGTCTATTTTTTCTCACACTCTCGTGTTTAACCCTGCCGCCAAGCTAAGCGAAGCTTGTTTGGCTAGGCGAAGCTTGTTTGGCGTGTGTTTTGACATGTTTTGACTGCGAGTCCGTGCTACGAAAGATGTAGTGTCGGCCTGTGATGCTGCTCAATGTTGTTGGTACCGTACAGATGTTGAGACTACTCCGAAAGAAACTTAGAGAATGGCGTTTGCGTCCGTATCGCAACGGAAGAGTCTTTCGTGGATTACGACCGCGCTCCTCACAAGAGCAGCCCACACAAAAGTATGTTTAATTGCGCGCAGGCAACTCCGCCTCCGAAAGTCCTGCGATCCCGGATCCCGTCCCGCGGCGTTCATGGCTTTTCAACAAGCCTCAACGGATGTATGTGCACTGACTTGCACAGGAGCTGCAAGAAAGGAAAGTCCAGAGCGAGCTCAACTTCCTGAGCGTCCAACGACATCCAGGGAGTGTAGGCAACGGAGAATCCGCTTGCTCTTGCTCGATTCAAAGCCCATTGTCAACACGGAAAACAGATTCGAAAAGGTCAAAAAGCCAAAAGCTTTCAAGATATTTGAAGGCACTCTCAAGACTCGAGGTTGCCGACCATTTGGTCTTCGGAATGAGATTCTCAAAACTGGCCTCTTCTGCGAAGAGGAAGAAAGGACGAGACTTTGAGGCAGTAGCAGACCATAAGATTGGTAAGGTCGGCTATTTGAGCTCTACGACTGGCGCCACCGGCGCGACAATGTTGCAACGGATAGATTTTACGCTCTCAGCCAGTGCAGAAGACTGGAGTTGGCATACGATTTGATTGTCACATGCTGTGAGCTGCATGGAGCAGGTTACTCAGCAATTACTCACAACAATCTCAGAAACGAGATTTAGACTTGCGGCAAGGAGACTGCACGCTGACGATCATGGTTGTACGCTGCTTGGGAATTCGATCAATGACCCAATCTCCACTTGAGGCTGCCTTTGTGCAAATGCATACGAACATTGCTCCTAAGTTAAGCATTCTTTCGACAACCCAGGCATCTCTCAAGAAGTTGAATCGTGCGAGAGGTGTCGGCATACTATACGACCAATACGACCTGCCGATGGCTAAGCAATTCACAGTCTAGTATGAGGGTACAAAGCACGGAAACATTTCAGAGGTGTCAATTGAGTTGCTCTTGAAGTGAATTTGCAAATACGGGTATTGCCAACGGCTTCGAAGATCGACCTTTGCATTTTTTGCGCTCGTGCAGTGTAAGCTTTCATTGTGTAGCAACGCACACAAGGGATTCATCCTTTTCCCGTTCACCCAGGAAAGAACTTGACATGATTTCTCATTTCTCTGGGGCTTCATGCGGTTTACAGAGGGATTGAACTGCATTGGCAGATGTTCGTCCTTCTCAAGGAACAAATGGATCCCGAGCTATTGATTCTTGAATCGTACGTTCCTCATTATTTTCTGATTCTCGAAGAAAACACTTCCGGAACATACAACAGTTTTCATGTGGAAGCTGCTATCATTTCCTCTTGTCTCTGTGCTATGGAATGCACTTAAGTGATATTGACTTGTGAGAATCTTTCCAACTTGGAGCTATTGAAACTTCACTGGCCGATTGGTGGCGGGAGATGGGAATGGCAAAGCATAACCCTTGAGAAGGCTGCAGGAGCAGTCGGATTATCAGCGCGTTTTTGATCTTCGAACAGCAAAACCCAAACCCGGAATCGGTGAGCGAAGGTTGTGAGGTAGACTTGAGATGGCTCTCCATGCAATATTTTCCCCGTGGAATGACATTGTCCCGTGCAATGCAGACTCGGAGTGCACTCTGGAAGGGATTCATGCAACAACTACACTCTGCCAGAGGTTCGAGATTGGTAACCTGTCTGGTTCATTTTGCAGCTGCGCGAAACAACTGCACCTCAGCGGCCCTAATTGTTCAACTTCAGATCCAGACTATCTCTGGGACGGGTGTGTGCAGCTTTCATTTGGAGGAATAGAGATATTACTTTTCCTTTGGGCTTTAAGTGGGTGCACCCGTTCGCACTTGTCGAAATTGGATACTGTGTTGGTCACCCACATCACGCTGTGCACGAGTATGGCGTTCATGGCAACAATGAGTCTCGGGCGCGGCCTCATTGTTATAGGGTTCATGTCCGATGCCGCGATCACAGCCAACCGGTTTGGTGCAGCGCTCTCGCTCAGCACATTCGCTACTGGTCTATTGGTCATGGTGCTCTCATGGCAAGGTGTGCTCAACGCGGGCATGAAGAAAGTGCGGAGACTTTTGAGCAAAAGAATGTATCGAGCGGTTAGTTTCCTTACGTTCATCAACGCTCTTGGCCTCGTTTTCCTCTTCTCTGTGGGAAATCCATACATGGCCCTCCAATTCGCGACGATCGAGATAGTCGTCATCATCGCATGGTACAACATCGTTGGGCGGCGCCTGGTTTTGTCTTTTACTGCAAGTGACTCCGAGCAGACTGGCAGCGGCGGAGGGAGAGTTTTGCAAGCCGTTACCAGGATCTCGAAGCTGATTGGCATTGTTACAGTACTGTCTCTGACTGGCATTCTCTCTTCAGTATTCAGCATCGTGTGCGACAAGACAGTTACCGCAAAGGAATACTCCAGTCCAGCGTTGAGCTTTCTCCCTGTGTACCTCATCCATCTATCTTATGCATCGGCAAGCACAGCGATCGTACGCTTCGTGTTCGCTGTTCGCAGATCTAAGACCCGGAGGTCCACTACAGTTGAGCCTCCTCCAGCTGCTTCCCAGTGAGGATGGACAGTCAAATAGAAGGAAAGCATATTTTGAAAATCTTACCATCTTTTTGCACCATAGTTCATGCCGCGAAGTTTCTGTGTACAAGGCTCATTGCTCTTTGCGGACATTTGCGAACGCTCGGTCCCATTCGCTGTCAATGGCTGCGCCTAACCTAATCTAACCCAAACTGACTTCCTTGTCAGGGCGGCAGACCTAAGCCCACTCTTGCCAAAATGCCGTTCATATGTGTCCTCGACACCTGCGCCTGCGAAAGTTTGCTCGTGCGTGTGGACGATGTCTGGTTATAAAACGGTTGGAGAATCACAACGTACAGGCGTGCCGTCACAGCACCGACACTCTCCATCACCAGCTAAAACTCCAGTCGTTGACACAGACTCAGACTCAGGCTCAGACTCAGACTCAGACTCAGACTCAGACTTAGACTCAGACTCAGACTCAGACTCAGACTCAGACTCAGACTCAGACTCAGACTCAGACTCAGACTCAGACTCAGACTCAGACTCAGACTCAGACTCAGACTCAGCGCTAGATTCCGTCAGTATCGCCCGCAGCAGTGTAACGCTTCAGCTTCTCCTTCTCCAGCGCTTTCCTGGAAGCCGTCCCGACCTGACAGCTGTTGCACCCACATTTTCCCTCCCACCTACTCCACTGAGAGCTCCACACTTTTCGCCGTCAAGTCAAGCTGACGACGACCCTCCTCTGTTAACAGAGTTCGTTAGCACACATGTTAGCACCCCCGTTTCCAGTGTACCGGTGGTTGCTCTTACGATTCACCGCACTTGATTCTAGCGTTGGCTGCACATGGCACTGTGGCGCTGCAAGAAAAAAACTAAGGACAGAGGAAAAAGAGAGAGGACAGCGACACCTCGGAGCGGCTCAATCAAATCAATCAGACCAACGCGTCATGGTGATGGCTGAAGCAGCTGCTTTGCCCGCACTTTCAGCGGCAGTGCTGGTCCTCACCGGCGCCGTCACGTTTTATACTGACTGGAAAGTGCAAAAGCACAAAGAGGAACAACTCGCTTCAACCAGTGGCAACGGAAAGGTGAGTGTGCCAGTGCGGTACCTCTCGCTTGTACTCGCTGACCCGCGCAGCAAGGCGACACGGGCTTTTGCCCTGGGTATGCTCGTCTTTAGCGGCCTGGCGATTGCAAACGGCATATTTCTATCTCAGCTGTTAAGCGAGCAAGCCGAAGTTTCAGACAAGAGTGGCGAGCTTGTATCGCTCGCAGGAAAAGCTCGTCTGTTTCCGATTTGCTTTTGCTTTTTCGGAAATGTGATGGGTCTGCCTGGCGCATATGCCTATCAGAGAGGCGCTATCCTTGGTCAAGTGGTCCATCTCACCGCAGCCGGAGGATTCATTTTTTCCTCATTCCGGTTCGCACTCCTCCTCATTGAGGTCGCAAAGCTTGTGCCCGCAGAAGGTGACGAGGCAAGCATTGGGACTGTGCGTCTAGTTTTGTTCTGCACTGCACTCGGGCTGGTGATAGGGCAGATGGTGTTTGTCGTTCCTTGTGCAATGCTCCACTTGAGCAAACTTCTCAAGCATGTGGAGCTCTGCGAAAATGAATCACTTTCTGGACCTGAAAAACAGGGCCACCAGGATTTTCTTGATGCAAGGAAAGTCTGGAGTGCTCGCATGTGGGGCGCGGCATTAGGCTGCACGCAGATTGCTTCTGGGCTGTGCCTTGCTGTAATCCTCGCAACGGGGACAGTAGAGTTTTTGAACCAAGCAATGCATTGATTGATCGGCTCATACTCAGATGCATCGTAAATCTTTGAAAACTTGAATGCCTCCAAGCTCGAGCGTTTCTTTTGACAGCACTCGCGGTATTTTCATCGCCGAGTTGACGAAAAAGGTCAGCACCTTGGTACACTTTCTCGAACTTGGTGACTGACGGATTTACTTCTTTTTTCAATGGTATAGTGTTCGAGGCAATGGCTTTGGCGAAGAAGGAGCATCAGCGATCGATCTCGCGCTTGGAAAGAACACTGCGCTAACTAGTAGTTCCAAAAGCAATAGCAAAGGCTGCTATTCCGGATGCCAAAAAAACGAACTCGATCGAATGCAGAGACGGAGCCAAGAGTTCAAACAAAAAATACGTCTGGGCTGTCAACAGAGCAGCATGCCTTCCAGACTTTATAATCGGCACAACGGCAGCTTTTGAGACGGATTTTCGTTCGTATCTCGAGAAACACAAAAACGCAAAGCGCCCAACAAAAGCAACCTCTCCAAGAGAACCAAGAGAGCGAGAGCGAGAGCGAGAACGACACAATGATTTGGGGGACTAACTCCTTGTTCCGTGAGATTCCTTGTTCGTTGGAGTCTGGCATTTCAAGACAAGTTCTAAGCAAATGCAACCCAAACAGCTAGCTAGTCAGCTACTCCAATATCTAACCCTTCTTATGACTTTTCTTCCGGCACTTAGGCATACTTAGGCACTTCTCACCTTGTTCTACTCTAGAGCTAGCACTTGTCCTGCTCAACCTCTCCAGCGTAGAAAAAAGGAGTAAAAGGCGAACTACACGACGAGATAGCTATCTAATAGAGAGTACTACCAGTATCTCTTCGAAATAATTAATTACTTTCACAGTTCAGCAATCATACGATTTCTAAGAAAGGATTTACACGACCACGATGCCTTAATTCATCTTTGACAAAGTCAAAGAATTGTTCAGCTTCGGGACCAAAACCTCCATGTCATGACAGTACTAAGACGACCTGGCTCTCTACCGGTTATAAGAGTAGCTACTAGCTAGCAGGGACCCCACCTCGGTTAATGCTTTTGCCGCCTTGGACGCCAGGTGCTTGCAGGAAGAGAAACCCACACACGCACCAAGGACGGGCTTGAGGCCCTGAGGCTCAGGACTGCGGAGTCAACTCGTTGAATCCTGCAAAATCGACGAAAAGATAGGAAAGTGAGAATATTGGACGAAATTGAAACCCGCCAAGCGGATGCGACACCTCCCTACCCCTTCCTTCTTCTTCCCGCTCTCTCATCCTGGTGTCTCCTGCAGCCTCCCGCGAGCGTACTGGTACAGATCTTTCAAGTGATGGCGCGTTGACTATACGCGAAAGTTAAAGTCTATTCAGTTCCCTAGAACGCGTGTGCCGAGCACGTTTTAAAAGAGAGAAGCGAGGTTTGTGAAAAGAGTTTTTAAAAACAAAGTGGGTTGTGAATCCATGTGAAATCAATGCCTTTGCGCATGCGTACCTCAGGTTATTTTTGAAGAGATAAGCGAGGTTTGTGAAGAGATGGTTTAAAAACAAAGTGGGTTGTGAATCCACGTGAAATCAATGCCTCTGCGCATGCGTACCTTGGGTTATTTTTGAAGAGATCCGTGCAGTTGAACAAGGCGAGCAGACCCTGTGAGTATCTTTTTGTATACGAATATAAAAGCCATTCAAGGTCGAAGCCTGCTGTCACAGTTGCTCACATGCCCAGATAATAACGCAGCAACATGGCAACACCTACTTTACCACCGAAAACCAACGCCTTGCGACTTTGCAAACCCCAAACTCACCATCTCTACCAAAAGAAATTCGATAAAAGTTGTTGTACCTAAAGATACTTGAGTTCAAAATGAAGATAATTCAATGGCCAAAGCCAATTCAAGTTTATGTGTACATAAAACACCCGAGTAAGATCCCCGAGAGTGAGAGGCAACAAAAAGCTCTTGATTTGGCCAGGATCGAGGCCCAGAAAATAGTCGCGTTTAAAAACGATGATCCGCTCAGCTCCAATACCTTTAAACTAGCGTCCGTGTCCTTCAAGTCTTGGGGCGGTGTTGCATGTGATAGAAGCAAGGTGTCTTGGGACAACGCGAGAGAACATCAATTTGGAGGCCTTGCGTATTGCGATGTGTTCCTTGAGGTCCACTGACAACCTGCCATCTTGTGTATGAGACCAAAAACCAGACTCCACTAGACCTAACCGAATACACCTCAATCTTTCTTTTTTTTCTTTTAACAAGTCAAAGTGCGCCCGCCTTCGACGAGCTTGAGAGTTGCGATACACCAGCGGAAGCGAACGACAGTGAGCAGCTCTGACCCTGTCATAGTGGGAGGCGATACACAAAACTAAACGCTGACTATCAGAAGTGCGTGAGCACTGATCTTCCTTTTCTTTTTTCTTCCTTTTCTTTGGTTGACCTCGACGTAAGAGCATTAGTATCGGAAGTGCGTAAGCACTGATCTTCCTTTTCTTTTAAACGCAAAGCGCCCAACAAAAGCAACCTCTCCAAGAGAACCAAGAGAGCGAGAGCAAGAACGACACAATGATTTGAGGGACTAACTCCTTGTTCCGTGAGATTCCTTGTTCGTTGGAGTCTGGCATTTCAAGTTCTAAGCAAATGCAACCCAAACAGCTAGCTAGTCAGCTAATCCAATATCTAACCCTTCTTATGACTTTTCTTCCGGCACTTAGGCATACTTAGGCACTTCTCACCTTGTTCTACTCTAGAGCTAGCACTTGTCCTGCTCAACCTCTCCAGCGTAGAAAAAAGGAGTAAAGGCTAACTACACGACTAGATAGCTATCTAATAGAGAGTACTACCAGCATCTCTTCGAAATTAATTCTTCACAGTTCAGCAATCATGACAGTACTAAGACGACCTGGCTCTCTACCGGTTTTAAGAGTAGCTACTAGCTAGCATGGACCCACCTGGCTTAATGCTTTTGCCGCCTTGGACATCCTTGGACGCCAGGTGCTTGCAGAAATACAAAAACACACACGCACCAAAGGACGGGGTTGAGGCCCTCAGGCTCAGGACTGCGGAGTCCACTCGTTGAATCCTGCAAATTCGACGAAAAGATAGGAAAATGAGAATAATATTGGACGAAATTGAAACCCGCCAAACGGATGCGACACCCCCGTACCCCTTCCTTCTTCTTCCCGCTCTCTCATCCTGGTGTGCAGCCTCCCGCGAGCGTACCAGGTACAGATCTTTCAAGTGATGGCGCGTTGACTATGTGCGAAAGTTGAAGTCTATTCAGTTCCCTCTAGGCTAGAACGCGCGAGCCGAGCACGTTTTAAAAGAGAGAAGCGAGGTTTGTGAAAAGAGTTTTTAAAAACAAAGTGGGTTGTGAATCCATGTGAAATCAATGCCTTTGCGCATGCGTACCTCAGGTTATTTTTGAAGAGATAAGCGAGGTTTGTGAAGAGATGGTTTAAAAACAAAGTGGGTTGTGAATCCACGTGAAATCAATGCCTCTGCGCATGCGTACCTTGGGTTATTTTTGAAGAGATCCGTGCAGTTGAACAAGGCGAGCAGACCCTGTGAGTATCTTTTTGTATACGAATATAAAAGCCATTCAAGGTCGAAGCCTGCTGTCACAGTTGCTCACATGCCCGGATAATAACGCAGCAACATGGCAGCACCTGCTTTACCACCGAAAATCAACGCCTTGCGACTTGTGCAGCAAACCCCAAACTCGCCATCTCTACCAGAAGAAATTCGATAAAAGTTGTTGTACCTAAAAACACTTGAGTTCAAAATGAAGATAATTCAGTGGCCAAAGCCAATTCAAGTTTATGTGTACATAAAACACCCGAGTAAGATCCCCGAGAGTGAGAGGCAACAGAAAGCTCTTGATTTGGCCAGGATCGAGGCCCAGAAAATTGTCTCGTTTAAAAATGATGATCCGCTCAGCTCCAATACCTTTAAACTAGCGTCCGTGTCCTTCGCTTCTTGGGGCGGTGATGCATGGGATAAAAGCAAGGTGTCTTGGGACAACGCGAGAGAACATCAATTTGGAGGCACTGCGAATTGCAATGTGTTCCTTGAGGTCCACTGACAACCTGCGAAAATGAGTATGAGACCAAAAACCAGACTCCAGAAGACCCAACCGAATATACATCAATTTTTCTTTTTTTTCTTTCTGACAAGTCAAAGTGCGCTCGCCTTCGGAAGTCTTCTTCGAGCTTGAGAGTTGCGCCTGCCTCCGGCAGGCTTACTCGTTGCGTGCACAGTTCATCTTCGCGAGTTGCGCCTGCCAGACTTAGTTTTGCGATACACCAGCGGAGGCGAACGACAGTGAGCAGCTCTGACCCGTGCCATAGTGGGATGCGATACACAAAACTATAACGTCGACTATCACCAGCCTAACCTAACCTAGACGGCACATGCACACATGGGCAGTGCACAGAGCAGTTCGCGCAGTGGAGGGAGGTCATAGGTGTCGTTGTTCGCGATCGAAGCGTTCTGGAGGCTGACACAACGGAGAAAGATGGGGATGTATGACGACCAGCCGAGTTTGTGGTGTGTGAGCTCGTTGGGCGAAGGACTAAACGCTCTCGACCGAGAGGTGGCCGTGTGGTGAGTGAGGTGACGTCCGCAGATCTGTGTTCTCGGGGATAAGGAAGCTAACCTAAGGCGCCCTCGGGGGGCTCTTCGGCAGCCTTGGATGGCATTAAGGCCGTCGAGGGGGATGTGGTACCGTTACTGCGGGTCCGAGAGGTGGTGAAGAACAGGATGCCCGGGGGTGAGCGGGGCGAATGTTCCGGACATAAGGTCGCTCACGTTCCCCGACTAGCTTCGCGCATTATCAAAAAGTAGCCGCAGCACGAACGGATTGCTGTGCGTTGCAGTGGTTAGGTTTCCAGGGTTTGTCGCTTCCAGAGACTGTTGGCCAGTTTGAGTTTGTCGAATCTGTCAGACTCTGGACACAAGCAGGTTAGCTCTTATTCGAACGCCGCCCAAACTGGTACTGGTACCGTTGCTTTCACGAAAGACTCAGAGTCATTGTCACTCACGTTCTTCTCGTTGTCCATTTCCTCGACCTCGACCTCGCTCGCGCCGTCGTAGGGTTAAAGTGTCAATTGAAAATTGAAAAAAAAAAACATGTTGAACAGGGAGTGGAAATATCTTGCTTGTGAACCGCTCTATTGAGAATGGCAACGCAAGGTACTTACCTTCCAATAGGGTTTGTTTGCGCTGCACCGTGGCTCCACTTGTGAAGAATTCATTGAAAATTTATCTGCAGACTATTGGGATCACACCGGAACTCGAAACCCTATGGACAGAAAAAGAGCGACAACTGGAGCGATGTAAGAGGTAAGTGGAGCAATGGCTCGATGGGCAGAGCTCACTGTTGGTGGAGTGCTTGGCACAGAGCTTGGTGCAGAGCTTGGTGCAGCGGCTGGTGCAGAGCTTGGTACAGAGCTTTGCGTTGTGAGCACGTCTAGTGGTAAAACAGCGTGCGCCAAAAAAGCGGCCTTTCCTTCGGAAAACCAGTGTTCCGTCGGCTCTTCGTCAAGAATACACCTGCCTGGACCGACATCTGGTTCTCCTTCGCAATTTGTCGAATTGTAAAAACGACTTACGACCCCTCCCCCATACTTCGTGGCTCTACCATCCCAAGGAACACATTGATCTGTGAGCACAATAGACTTTATGTTCCAATTCGCTCTCATTGACTCTGATACCTCAGTAAGGTTAATGACAGCTGAAGGATTGCATATGGATGGCAATTGTGCCCCGGCCGCCACTTCCTCCGGCGAGAAGACTCCAAACAAATACATCCCCATACTCTCCGAATCCACCGTTTCAACGGTAGCCGTCCTACAGTAATTATGGTACTGCCGAACGAAATGGCGCGTCTCGTAGAAAGGATTCTTGTCCCGATCCGATATATTATCGTCCCTGCACTCTTGCCCATCATAGTACGTACCCTTGAAGGAAATAGTTTCGTTATTTTCTTCCACGACCGTAGCCTTAAAAGACATGCCGTACGCCGGGATAAAAATACAGGCGTCCAGGACAACGTAATCTCGATAAGACAGCGGTCCGGAGCAATTCATATCGAAACTCTCTTCCCTTATTACTTGAAAGGGTGCTCCATCCGTCCAAGTGAGAGAGAGAAGGCTCGCTAGAGCGAGAAAGTTACACGCTGCTGCTCTCATCTTTTTTGCCGTCTTCTCCGTTGGGGGTCTGCTCCACCACTCCGTCATCTCCTTCCGCGCGTTGCTATTCAGAGCCTACTGGACAATAGAAGTCAATGATGAAGTGATTACAGGTCTTGGTTGTTGCCACTGAGTTGCCAGCGGAAGCGAAAACGACAGTGAGCAGAAGTACTTCCTGCCAAGACAGCTGAGTGCCACGGCTGCCGCTAGATAAACCTTATCGCAGTGCAAGACGTATGGTCCATAGCACTCCCTATCACTCACTAGGCGTGTACCGCCATGGTTGCGGTTACGGTTGGGGGTGGCCGCGCCGTAAGGCGCGTGGATGTGTAAGTCAAGTGGCGTGTTGGCACTCAGATACAATGCTCACTTACCTAACCAAACCTAATTCTATCCCTAACAGCGCCACCAATTATGCCCTTTCTAGTGGCACACACCCATTAGGGGTTTCCCTCCCTAGCATTCAAGGTAGAAGGCTCCTATTTATGAGATTGCGAACGTGCGCCTGCAAATGCCAGCCACCAAACAAATTGGCATGAACGCGCATGAGATCAATGCCGGGAATCATGTGCTCAGATGATCTCTAATTGGGCAATACATACCTTCGAAACAGGGTTGCCCAGCCCAAGAAAAAGAGCGGAGTTAGAATGTACAGTTGATCACGCTCATCCCTCTCATCCCCATCCAATACCATTCAATCATTGAACCGAATGCGTGGCCGTTCTGGATCGTTCCATAATGATTCCATATCGTTCCGAGACACAAGTGCTCATTGTGCTTCTCGGCAACGTGTTTGTACTTTTAGTACGTTTTTTTTGCGAAAGTCGTAAAAGTCAAAGTATCTTATTTTTTCACATCTCCAAGTAAACTTAAGCGGGCGGGCCGCCCGCAACCAGAAGTGCGGGGACAGGATCCTTGGATTTCGATGGAAGTGACATAGGTTTTGTTGATGAAAAGAAATTTGATTTGACGTGAATGTTGATGAACGAGTGAAGCGTTGGTTGTTATAGCGGGTTGAAATGGTCTTGTCAGACTGGAACCAGGTGATTTTGTCCTGGCGGCCAGTACAGATGAGCATCTCGATGTGCAAGGGATAGGCGGGACGACGTCTTCTAGATAGGGTCGTATGTCTGGAACTGTCCAAAGGCCGAAGTCGACTTGGTCGAGGTAGATGCTCGAGTTGTGGTATGAGACGAGCCCGACTTGGCCGATAAGGATGTGCTGAGTGCAGGGAATAAAGCTTATCAGGAAGGCAAGCAGGGCTGCTTTGTGTTCGGGGTTCTCTAGGGGTACCTCGAGGTGAGTTTCGTTTTCCATAGCATCCTCCTCAAGAAAACTTTTCTCCTTAGATTCGACAGTGACGAGACTTCCATGCATTGTGGACATATATGTGCCCCGTATCTGATACGAGCCATATTTGAGCGCCCTGTCGGAGGGCTTCGAGTCGTCCTTTGCGCGCAGTTCAACTCTGAGAACTCTGTTTCTGACATTGTTGCCACTTTGAATGCATGGAGCTACTTGACGTAATGTCTTAATAAGCTGACGGAAAGATTTTGCAGGGAAATTCTGTGCTGCAGCAGCTCGCCGCTGTTCCGCCTGCCTCGCTGACGCGACAGTGATTGCTTGAAAGGGCGACAAGGTCTGGCCGGGTGCCAATTCAACCGGGGTGCCTTGTGGGGTTGCCGATGGAGGTGCCACTGCTGCGAGAGTCGTATTTGGGTAACGAAACAGAAGGCGGCAAGGATCCTCGACGCCAGGAGATGGCGAAGAGTGTGGAGCTCTCGGTGGAGTAGGTGGTCGCCACCAACAGTAGGCTACAGGAGTCGCTTGTTTCGCTGTATCCCGCATGAGGAGCATCTGCTTGCGCGTCAGTCATGGAGGCGTTCAATGTCTGCCTGCCGGGAACGATAATGTTGAGAGAGTTCTCGTCCAAACTCATGAAAAGAATTGGAGGGACACCAGACTCGTGACTTTGTGCACGAGCTTTTTGTGTGCTTAACGTCCAGCCTTGCTCCCAAAGCGGTGGTCGAGACTCTTTGTAGACGTACATGTGCTCATACCAAGCGCGAACAACCGGTGTCCGTACGACAAGATCCTTGGAGGCTTTGACAAGGTCATGAGCTTCTTCGATAGAACTCACCTTTGACAGACAAACTACGCGAAGAGAATTAGACAGCGCGTCAATGCCTTCCGTGATAAGAGGCTACCCACTTTCACTCACGAACAACCCCGCTGCACTCTCCCGACTAAACGCCACAGCATTACCGGTAATGACACGATTACGGTCCGGCCTGAATCCACCGTGTTCCCCATCGTATTTGACTCGATATACCCAAGAATTTATTTTTATTGTGGCTAACAACAAACTCTCTGCGAAGATGGGTTCGAGAAGGTTTGTCGGCTTAGGACCAGGGTCAATGAACATGTAGCTCAGTGGCGGAGCCTTCCTTTTGCGCAAACTTTGTATGCAAGTTTGGCATACGTCGAGCTCCTCGTTGTGTACCCCGTCGCTGTGTACTACTAATCGCCTTTTAGTGAAGAGGTACGTTGTGCGTGTCTCAAGTGCACGAGTACGCTCTTCCCCGCTGAAAGGATGAAGAAACTTCTCTTCGTCGACTTTATACTCAAGTGGATCGAGCATCTTGTGCATGCAATAGAAACGGCGAAGAGACTTTTTGTCGTGAAGAACTCCACAAGGAGCGCACGCAAAGATGGGCATGTTCTCCTCGTTATTTACCTTGATCAAGAATTCGTTAACGACGTCCGCAATACCATTGTTCGTAAGCGGTGTTAAATTGTCCACGGTAGTCTCGAAAACTTGGTCCATGAGGAGATCCAGGCCGCCCATGGCGTCTGTGCTGACGCGTTGAATGCATTCATTGCGTTTGCCATGCCTCGCATTGCAAAGAGTGCAGAGCCTGTTTTCGCATCGAGAGGGTTTGTTCCCGCAAGACTTGATGAGCTCTTATCCATTTCAACGCACCCGCAGCCCTTCTTCGAACGACTTTTCACTTTTCGGCAATGAGAATTGACTTCTTTGGCTTCCCGGCAATAAAAGGCAAGGCTTTCGAGCGAAAAAGTTTTTACACCTGCATTTGTGGGTCTGTTAACTGCCTGTTAAAGTAATTTCGTCTCCCACCAAGGAGTGCTACTAAGAAATGTAAAAGGCGAGACTTAGGATGGATTACCATCTGGAACACCGGTGTCTAAGCTCCCTAGGGTAGCATACCCAGTCTTATATATAGGTTGGTGTTTCTTCGTACTACTATCCTCTAACAGGGTCTTGCAATGAAGGAGACGAAGTTCCGATCCACCACATGAAGACCTTGCAGAGTGCCAAGTATTGCAGAGAGTGCAGAGTTTGTTCATGCAATGAATGGGAGGGCTTTTCTCGCAAGGTATGGTAATCTAGTACTAAGTTTGACGCAGCCGCAACTTGCAGTGGTCTCCAAGACACCAAGACGCAGCATTTCGGTATCACCTGTCGGAAGCCAACATAATTTCACGCGCGCGAGACTCTTTGCTTATGCTCCCTGCTAGCAGAATGCCTAAAAAGCCAATTACCAGCGACCAGTGAGTTGTTGTGAGGGGTCGCACAGGTCGCACGATAACACCTTAGAGGTGAATGCACGTCGGTGTTTAGCGAATGCAAAATTGCCGAGCGCGCGAGACTTGACTCTGTCAACGTGAACGCAAGATAGAGAGAAAGAGAGAAAGAGAGACATAATCAACGTGAACGCAAGATAGAGAGAAAGAGAGAAAGAGAGACATAATCAACGTGAACGCAAGATAGAGAGAAAGAGAGAAAGAGAGANTTTTTAAAGTATGATGATCTGAGAACGACCATTAGAACCAAACAATAGTACTGGGTAGGATCGGGTGGTTCCATTAGGCTCGGTTCCACGGTTCCACATGATTACTAGCGTCACTATCATACTGAGTTACCTGAATGAAAGTACGTCTCTCCATTACACACAGAGAACAAGACAAGGCAAGGCGAGAGCGGCCACGGGAGAGAGAGAGAGAGACGCTTTGCTGCCATCATCATCATCATTAAATCGAATTCATGGAATCATTATATGAAAGGTCTAATTAGTTTATTGGTTACTTAGTATCTACTGCTGTACCATATCGGTTTGGCTCAACATCGATTGTCGTTGTTTGCAAGTGTTTGGATTGACAAGTGAAGCAGCAAAAGTTTGCTGCATAATTTGAAGGCGGTGAAACACACGAGTTGTTTGGTATCCAAATTGAGATTGTTGTAATAATTCGTGATTGTGATGATGAATGGAGTGGACAGGCTGTGCTTAATTCCAGTGCGTAAAGGTCCTCTTCCAGTCTCAAAAGAGCTTGTGCGAGAAAATGTTGTCAACCGCTCCGATGCCGTTACCTGTTAGTAGGCTCGTTCCGACGGCAAGATAGTCTTCTCTATGAAGTGACCTACGTTGTTGCGAAGCCGCGATAGCCGCCTGTGCTGCCGCCTGTGCTGCCGCGGCCTCCTCTTTCGCCTTTTGTAGTTTGTCGAGGGTATCTTTCACTTTCTCCTCACTGGCGATCAGAGCTTTCTTCGTTTCTGGGTCGACCTTGAAGTCTATTTTTGGAGGAACCGCAGCACGTGGGATGGTATTCGATGGAGCCAGCAGAATGAAATTCCTCAAGTCCTGTGGAAGTGGCGACAGTACGTTGTCGCGGTCAGCAAGATCTGGCATATCCGGGCGGTAAAAAACAGAGTTTGGTTTGCGATTGAGCGCCGCAAACTGCTCCGCTTCGAACTTGACCCTCGTCTCTTGGTCTTGAAGGAGAGAGAGCATCCTCAGTGAGCATTTGTTGAGGATGATTCTGTACTGGAGCGGGTGCTTGATAGCGGCCAATAGGGAGGCAACGGGTTCCAAATCAACAGCGGAAACGCGACCAGCGCGAGGCACCAGAACAAATAACAGGTTGATTGGAATATTCGCCACCATCTTGCTTCGAACCATGTCTGCGACGAGATCGCTCAGGACCGAATCACGAACGCCAGGAAGGTCAAGGTCAATGACCTCGAATTCACCTTCACCCACGTAATGTGGCTTCATATCTGGGATCTTGCCTCCACCAAGAGAAAAGCCACTTTCTGTAACAATTCGTCCGACAAGCCCGTTCACAATAGTGGACTTGCCGCACCCAACATCTCCAACCAAAACAATTCGTCCCTTCATTCTCACTTGGGGTATTTCTTCTACGTTTTGCACGCGGCTGTTTTGTCTTTGTTTCTTTCTTTTTCTTTTTGATTGGTGTTCCGGTTCTGCCGCTAGAGAAACAATCCCTTCCAAAGCGTGAAAGTTTTCCAAAGTCAACAAAAATTATACAGCGTGATTATTTTCTATGTGTTTCCTAAACACACTTTGTAGGATTGACTAAAATTATATATTTTTATAGACTAAGACTAAATACATTCAACAGATCCCATCGTAAATGTTAAGCTTTTACATAAACAGATCCTATCGCAAATGTTAAGCTTTCATTAGTCTTATGCGGTAATATTGTCATCTCTTAAGACCGAGAAAACTACATTTTACCGTATGTGGGTTTTACAAAGCATTCCATAAACTAATAGTCAACGATTTCTCTAAATTCAGAAATGGCATACATTATCCATAACTAATCTTAAGTACACTCTCACGGACTATACCATCACTAAAACTATCCACCCCCCGCATAGGTGTCGACATTTTTTTGCCCAACCCTACACGTGCAGATTCCACCAAAAATGTTAAGCTTTCATGAGTCTTACGTGGTTATAAATTAGACTTATGCAGACACCGCGAATAAGCGATCTCTAAGACCTGGGAACACTAAATTTTGCCATATGTGCGTTTTAAAAAGCACATCCTTAACTTCTAGTTAACGTTTTCTTTGAAATTAAATTGCCCCAGTGTATTTCGAGGGAAAATTACATGTCTTGGTCTATGATCCGAGGAGGCTTAAATTCATAAGATAGACTAAGCCAACTGCCCACAGGGCGAGTTTTAAGGGGGTCTTATTCTTGTTTGCTGTCTAACCCTCATCAGATCATTTAGTAACTGTGCTGTTGGCTTAGTCTATGATCTGAGGAGGGTTAGATGAGGGTTAAATTCATAAGATAGACTAAGCCAACTGCCCACAGGGCGAGTTCTAAGGGGTCTTACTTTTGTTGATATTCTTGAGCTGTGGAGGACCAAACATCGCTATTTTTACCCTTGAAAACCCCTCTACTGCCTATGAGATTTTCCTCATGGCTCTGATCTCTGCAGACCCTGAACAAGATTCGACAAGAGAACAGAAGAGAAAGAGAACTGACTGGAAAACAAGAAAATGCAGCATCCCAATGATGTGCCACCCATCGCCTTCGAATTGCTCGCCACTATCTTGAAGCCGATTTGGATTTTAATCGCAGTTTGCGGATCTGGAAAGACGTGCCTCATCAACTCGTACCTCGGTAAAGTGATTGGGCGGTCCGGCGTGTCCATTGGCGGAGGGATTCTAGGTGACTTCAAGTTTCACGACTGCGGTGCCTTCTTCGTGTTGGATCTCTCCGGCTTCCCGGATGCCTTCTCCAATGACCAAGTTATTGCATTGCTGATGAAGTTGCTTCGCTCGGGAAAGCAGCTCAAGATCACTACAATGGCGATGGCGAGACACGGACGCCTAGGACAGGAGATGTTTTTACCGATGGCCGCTGTACTCAACGCCATTAAAAATCATAGAGTTGTCGTCAAATTTTCCCTCATACTCAACGGTTGCCCCCAGCCCATGATGCAGCTAGCTGAGCCTGGGTTCGAGGATGCAAGGAAGAAATTTGAGACCGCCCTTACCAAGGTCTTTGACGGCAACCAGCCCCAGGAAGTGTATTTTCTCCCACACAGAGAAGAACTCCACGGTAAGGAGAACGCTATGATGAAGCTGGACCAGAACTTTTATGCCTTTGTGAACCGCGTCCCCGTGTCTGAGATCCCACCTTCGGACGTATCCGATGTGCGCGCTGATCTCACTTTGGTCACTGAAAAGCTAACCCAAGTGAAGACGGAGCTTGACTCTGCCAACACAACCATCAGAGAAATGATTCAGAAGATTTTCGACGATCGTCCTACTGCCCCGAATGGTCGGCGAAGCATGCACCGCGCAGATTATGCACAGTTGCTCCAGATCGCCTTTACCAATCCCTTCGCGATTCCATTTTTTCTGGGCGAGTTTGACTTCAGCTTCTAAGCGAGCATCCTTTCGTTCACGGCCCCCATCCGCGAGGCTTGACTCTTTTTTCATGGCGTATATCAATCAATCAATCAATCAATCAATGGGGGTATATAAATCAATCAATATCAAATTCAGATTTAAATTCAAAATGAATGCATTTCTTTTGTTGCCAAAATCGATCCAATATTCCGAATTTGTATTTATTTTTCCACTCCCGCACAGACTTTGCTGCTCTTCACAAATGAACATGACAACGATCCAAACTATCACGCAAGGTCCATGGTTCGACTCACTTTAGCAAACCGAATTTTTGTGTAATCCTTTTTCTTCCTCCATCCCCCTGTGACGCTTTTAGTAAGTCTCAAGGAGTAGGAGGAGTTGGATACGGGAAACACTGAGGGGTGGCTGCACAAAGAGGGTGCTACTGGTGGTGATATAACTGGTAGTAAGACCGCTTCTATAAGAGCGTATATCTTACAACCAAACACACCGCGTAGACGTATAAGTCATTTCGTATGAATGTATGTATAGCTATTCGACTTAGTCGTTTATTCAAAAAATACTTTATACTGCTAGCCAAAAAATGTTATCTAAATCGTTATCAGTAAAACTAAAACTCGCATCACACACACATGCGTGGCACGCGCGTGCCCGTGCACAACTGAGCAAGACGACTCACTACCGCCATAACAACATCAACAATAATAACCGCAACCGCAGGAGCAGTGGCAGGAGCAGTGGCAGGAGCAGTGGCAGGAGCAGTGGCAGGAGCAGTGGCAGGAGCAGTGGCAGGAGCAGTGGCAGGAGCAGTGGCAGGAGCAGTGGCAGGAGCAAGGCCTTTGACACACCTGTGCACACGGGCATCGTCGCGCTCTTGGAACCTGTAGAAAGTAGGCGGCAGAGAAGGACCGAGTTGCGTGATTCGGTGATCGCGGCGTGCGTGAGCCGATGGAGAACTATGATGATCTGCCTCATTATGAGCCGATGGAGGACTATTCTGATGTGCCTCGTTATGAAGGGGACTACAGCGCCTGGAGACTCTCCTTTCTGGACTGGAAGGAGCGGAAGTTTGGAGGCAATGTACAATCAATGTCCTTGGCTCTTCGTACCTCTTTCAATATATATGGCCATATCGCTGAATCATTCGACAGTAGAGTGGCCAATTCTGCTGCCTGGCGTGTTCTGGAAGAATACTTCGCCAACCTTGAAATTGTCGAACTAAAGGCAATGGTACATCTTTTCAGAAGTTTAATTACTTCCCCATCGGAGTCGGACAACTGGAAATCTAATGTAACCATACGATTCGAAAGGTTGCAAAGGGTCGCCAAAAATAAATTTACTGTAAAGAGTTTTGCTAACCGCATCGCATGGAGTTTAGGTCAAGACGGTGGTTCTCTTTGCGGATTACTCTATGACATAGGATACAGGAATACTGAAGTGACATTTGACGCTTTTGTCGAAGAAGTGTGGAGTGAAATGGTTCTTGATCCAGGAAACGAAGAGCTTGATCTATTGTCACCTCTCGAAGACTTTGAGTCCCTTCGACAACCAGAAGGTGACACACGCAACCCCGTCAGCCGGCAGAACTACACCTCTGCTTTTGTATACGCAATTGAATGTTTAAACTATCCCTCGATAGAAGTCCCGTCTCATGACAATGTTATTGACGTGGGATACCGTGAGGAGATGAGCGATACCGCCTTAAACCTTTTCACCACGCATACGTTTGTAAGTGATAATGAGAGCAATATCTGGAACAGAAACCACGTATGCGGGAATACACAACCACAACAATTATGTGTTTCTCGGCAAGATTGGAGTCGTACACCCATCATTAGAGATCCACTCCGAATTGCCATTGGCGTTGATGGCTATGTGAGATTGTGTGAATTCATGAAAGGCAACCGCGCCAATTTGGCAAATCTCACAGGTCCCACAGGTCCCACAGGTCTCACAGGTGTGAACCCTATAATATTGTCGGACGAGTGGGGACGCGAGCTCTTGCAGATTCGCGAGGCTTTCGGTTTACTTTCGTCTATCCGTAACAGGTATAATGCGGAGGGTAAAAACAGTACGGAATGGAGATTGGCGGTTGAGAATGTATTAGACTGTGTCGCCAGAGTAAGGGGGCAGATGTCCTTGGATGCAAGCAACGAGGCCCGAATTAATCGCCTAAGATGTATTATTGCTTCTTATCCTGGCAACAATGGTGTTGGTGGGAATGGCGAAGCGGGAGGTGGAGGAGGTGGTGGTGGTGGTGAGATTGGCCGTGACGGAGGTGGCAACAATGGTGGTGGATACGATGGTGATGGTGGTAATTCTGGTGGCGGCGGTATCGATGACGCCCTTCTCGTTGGAGGATTCACTCTAGATAATGATGTTTATATGGATGGTTTCAGTGATACTCCCCTCAGAGTAGATGTAGAGGAGCGCGCAGAGTTGTCGACGCCGGTGCTGGAACGAATGGTTCAGGATACAATAAACTTCAGGAGATTTATTAGCTCTTGTGCTCACGGGCGGCTAAACCTAGCGATCCGCATTTACAACTTGGCGCTAAATGGAGCGGCTGAAAAGTACTTTAACTGTTTGGCCTTGCGCATCGCGGTGGAATGCAATCAACTACAGGTTGTACGCTGGTTACTCGCTTTGCCATTCTCCGATCCCTACGTTGTTGATGTCGACAGCAGTGAAGTGGCTCTGGAGATTAAAGAGGTACTCGAACAAGCCAAGTCACCGCTTGGACGAGCCAAAATTGTCATCGATCAAATAAACGAGTCGGACATTTCAGCTCCTGAAATACCTTTTGACGGGTGGTCCAGTGATGGTTTTACAAGAGGGATTGAATCACAAGTGGGTTATGCGTGGTTTTTCAGGACTACAAAAGAGGTTGATGTGTGGACTTCAAGGATTCAGCGAAAAGATCTAGTTTATGCACTGAAAGCTTGGGTAAGTGGTATCAAAATACCCAGTCACGACCTACCAGGACCGGACAGTGGGTACAAGCGGATGGTGTGTGAGCTGGCGCAACACCTTGATCGCCAGAACTTTGAGGCGGAGTTTTGTCAACGACTTTCTTTCGATGCATATTATGGTCTAGATGAATACATGACGAACTTGAGAAGATATGGTACCAAAGTTTCGGTCGTCATTGGAAAAGAAGAGACCATCAAATACTTAACGAAGTGCATCGCGAAGTCTCCTCCTGCTGGGGTGGTTCAGACACAGGGCATTGGCAAACACGATTTCTCAGTTCATTCATTACAACTTGACCATGTAAGCGACGCATACTACACTATGAGAAGAACTCGTGAAGACTACGCTTCGCACCGCATGGTGAGCCGCGAATTGCGAAAACCGCATAGTATGGTGAGGCGAATCGTGGTTGTAATCGGCGAGCATGCTGATTCGTCTGATTGGGATAGACAATTTCGTAGCATCGCGGGAATATTGATAGGCGCTGATATTCCCAGAGCGCTACTACTTGCTCATCTGCGAAATTTGGTACTGATTGTCACCTATAACAACATCAGTATTGACATGAAGGCGCTACGTGCAAAAGTAGTGGGGCGTCTCACTGATTATTTGCGAATGATGTTTGGAGGAGTATCTTCAGAAGTCATTTCTGAACTAGGGTATGGTAGCGTTTTGCCTCTATTGCTCTCCCCCGGCAACCGTCCCGATGATGAGTTTTCTGATGAGTTTTCTGACCAAAGCTACGCAAGCAGTGATGCATTTAGTCAAACCGTTAGTGCACAGATCGAGCAAATCTTCGAGGTGCTTCGTACTGATACCAAACTCACTCAGCAAGCAATCGAAGAGCAGGCAGCAAGCAAAGAACAAGACAAGTTTGACGAACAAAAAGACCGACGGAAGGACGGACAATCAGAGACAATGGCGACTCAATCGAAGATGCACTCAATTTTAGGCAACACCCGTGATGGGAAAAGTACCTTGATCGCCTACATCGCGAAGTATTCTGGCCAGGATGCAGCTGAGGCTCTGAGGCCAGACCTTGGACAGTACTCCTCGGCTCGCTTTCTGGTACTTGACCAAATAATGGAGGACCACTTTGCTGTCGAGAGCCAGCCGCTTCGCGTCTCGCAGACGAACGCTCAAGTCGACATGACCGAGATGTACCGCGTGTTTCAGAGTTTCGGGATTCCAGTGGGCCGCATCGTGCTTGTTGTAAGCATGAGCACGGACGTGCCCGAATTGGACTTTGAGAGCTCCAAGTGCACGGAAATCGCGGAGAGTGTAAAGAACATGCTCGCATGTATTCCATCTCATCTCAGGGACGTGAAGCAGGCTCTATTGAAAAGCTTGGTGCTGGTTGCGACTTATCGCGTTCCCAACGCGGACAGTGAGACTCTTCAAAGGGCGGACGAGGTCATCTCAGAGAAAATGATTTCCGCAGCGGACCATCTCAAGTCCTTTTTACGACCCTTCTTTCCAGACATGCAAGAGGCGTTTGCAGATGGCACTATTCTGGGCGCTGAAAGCGTGTTCCCTCTGGCACTCTTTTTTGGTAGGCAGCCTCCAGAGGGCACAGCCGTGACGAACGACTACGATCCAACCTACGCTGGCACCGACGAAAGCCGAATTTTGTTCAACCAAACCGTTGGAAATCAAGTTGAACGCATTTCAACCGCGCTCCGTGAGCGCCCAGCAAACGTAAATTTGCCACGCGCAGAGAGCGACCCGAGCGCCGGTGTAATGCTTCACGAGCTTCTGGGCCACCATCGCAATGTTGGCACGGTTCCCGGTCCCCTTGGACAACACCTTGTATGCAAGCCAAAGCTGGAGGTCGCGATGCGTTCTGAGCCTGTCGCAACCGCTCCTCCATATGGCGCTCTTCGGCGTGAAGTGCGAGCTTATGAGACCCACGAGACCTCGGAGGAGATTTTTCAGCGAGTACAGTCCAGCTCTCGCACGATCAATGGCACAGTTGGATTTCAGGGTTTTGTCTCGCTCACTGCAGAGGAGGCCTCTAGGCGTTATGCGCGCCAGGAAACCAAGGCACAGAGCGACTCGACCTCCGTTGGCTGTGTGGCCGATACCTACTACGTGACCCACCAAGTTCACGCATCTGACGTTTTGGCTGTCTTGCCTCCTATTGTCAAGCTTGTGGAAAAAGTCGTAGGGCACGTTACAGCCAACGAGTTTGCTGAGGCACGAGTAGCGATTCGTGAACTTTATCGTGAGGCGCCATCGGTGCCATTTGGTGACGTGCTGTTTGGTGTTGGCGTTTTCTCCTCGGCATGTTTTTCGCGTGACCGCAAAAACACAAGCGAGGTAAATATCACCACTGCTCAGAACCGTGGCAGAGCACGTATAGAAGCCGCATACGAAGTCCTGAATGCCAATGCAGCAGCGAAGTGGCATACACTCACGACCGAGAATCTAGCGATTCGCTCCAGTCGGGACGACGCCCACGCCCGGTATAGCGAACGCATTGTTGTTGCCGACGAGCGAAACGGTACTTCCATACCTGGGTTATTGTGCGTCGAGTCAGTCCTCTGGTCAGCATTGTTTGCAAATGGAGACAGAGAGCGGCTGGCCGCCATGGGTTTGGTAGCTCTCACGGACATCGCTCCGGATGTGCGAGACAGACTCCACGCCATTGCATTGGACACGGAGGGAGTGATTGAAATTGCTGGCGGTACATCGCTGACGTTGGAAAACATCAAAATTAATCGTCCCGACTGCAACATCCGTATCGTTGCGGATAATTCGATTCTTTTAAAGGACAGCCTGCTTATCGGAGCCAACGTCACACTGCACACGAGGGATACGGACAATAATTCCGTGGTCAAGATCGAGGGCGGACGGACGGACACATTCAATTCTTGCACAGGGTCCTGGGGTCATTATCATCGAAAAACCTACTATCACTCCACAGTATGTCTTGCCGCCTCTGCAAAGCTACAAATTGTCGGAGACCAAGTCGCCTTGCACCGCTCCATCTGTCATGCCGGAGTCTTGAATGTAGATTGCTCCGCTGCTCTCTCATTGCGAGAAAGCATTTTGCTTGCCGACCGGGGTGGTCACGTGAAGGCTGAAGAGTTAGTGCTTTTTCAACCGATGATAGATGACATGCCCAGAACATATGCGTTGGCAGACAATTACGATGTGCAATGGGACCTCCCAAGTACTTCGCCATCTCTTCTCGGATCTACAGCCCTGTCATTGCAAGTGCAATTGGGTCGCCCGCCAGCCATGGGGATGGGATTGTTCACGCGTAACGTCAACCCGCCTATCTTGGGGCAAAAATTTGCAAAGCCATTTTTTAACCACGCGTGGCATCGACTCGGTCACGACGGTCCTTTTCTTGACCATAATCCTCGGATTCGCACGATGTACAACATTCGTCTACAAGCGTTTGGCGGCGAATGCCCCGCGCAGCTCATTGACGCCATTGAAGCTGCCGTCAAGGATAGCAAACGATAAATAAGATATAGGTGCCGCTCACGTGTAGGGTTGAACCAAAAGTTTGGCAACACATGCCTAATTCTTAGAATTTGGTGCCCGAACCTAAGACAACCTTGCGTTCTTGTGAGTATCAATGTCCAAGGAAGGCCAAATGAAAACTTGCTTGCCTTGCGCCAACCCTTCTGCAATCTGCATATGAACAGCCATGTCAGAGAGAACCAAATTTCTCGAGCTTAGAAATATTGGAGGCAGATCTGGCTTGCTGAACAGTTCGACGCCGTCTGACAAGGTGCGACTATTCAGCAAATCCAACGTCTGCTCCGACAAGACGCCGCGCCGAAGGTCGAGCACAATTTTAGCCAGCTGTCTGCCGCCTGGCGTTGGGAGGAAGCGATTCGCCTCGTACAGCTGGCACACGTCCATCTGGAGCCATTGTTGTCGCCCGAGAAGCTGGAGATTATTTTGTTGTCTCCTCTCGTCGAATCCTGCTGAGATAATGTCCGTTNTCACGTGTAGGGTTGAACCAAAAGTTTGGCAACACATGCCTAATTCTTAGAATTTGGTGCCCGAACCTAAGACAACCTTGCGTTCTTGTGAGTATCAATGTCCAAGGAAGGCCAAATGAAAACTTGCTTGCCTTGCGCCAACCCTTCTGCAATCTGCATATGAACAGCCATGTCAGAGAGAACCAAATTTCTCGAGCTTAGAAATATTGGAGGCAGATCTGGCTTGCTGAACAGTTCGACGCCGTCTGACAAGGTGCGACTATTCAGCAAATCCAACGTCTGCTCCGACAAGACGCCGCGCCGAAGGTCGAGCACAATTTTAGCCAGCTGTCTGCCGCCTGGCGTTGGGAGGAAGCGATTCGCCTCGTACAGCTGGCACACGTCCATCTGGAGCCATTGTTGTCGCCCGAGAAGCTGGAGATTATTTTGTTGTCTCCTCTCGTCGAATCCTGCTGAGATAATGTCCGTTGTACACTCGTTTGGGTGGCTTTTCCAGAGTGGTGCTCCCAAAACGAGCTGCGAAGTGTCCCCGAAAGCAATGATGCACCTACCCCCGAAGCCTTCTGCTTGCGTGTTGGCGCAGTGTTGGCGCTCAATTTGGTGAACTGGTTGCTAATGACTGCCAAGAAATCACTAGAGATGAGGGAAGCAATTAGCGACAGAGCCTAATGACTCCCTAGGCCCTCTTGCCGTTAGAGGTGTGTTCGTGTGAGGAATGGTTGTGACAAAGGCGACTGCTTTGTTCTTGTTTCCAAGACTCCCGAGCTCTTTGGGCTCTCCGAAGTCGTAACGGATCCGCTTGACCTCGACGCGGAGGAAGCTCCGTCTAAGCTCTTGAATGTCAACTGGCAACAACCTGAACACCGCGCCCTTGTGACTTGTTTCGGTGCATAAAAAACCTCTCCCACCTCCCCGAGCTGTTTCCTGCTCAAGGAAGTAGTAATCCGTTCCTCCCGAGCACCCCGCTTCCCATTTCCTAAGTGAAGCCACGAAGTGAGAGCGTAAACAAACCCTATCGGAAGGTGGGGTGCCCATTTCCAGCGATTGCCTGCGCTTACGGTACCAGACGTTCGCCTTTTCCTCCCGGAGCTGCAAGCTTTCTTGCTCTCCGCAGAGGGAAATAAATCCGAGGCAGTGCAACAAACAGTACATCTACTTCAGGGTCGCTGTCGCCAACTACCTTGTTGAGCTCTGCCACGGTTCGAAAAGCAAGGCTCAAGCTCTAAAACTCGCCGCGGACAAACGCGCGCAAGTTTTCTTTGCGAGCTCCAACTGTATCGACGACTTCATGGTCCACGACAACATCGGCCACAGACTCGCGCTTGCGCACAAAGACTTCCACTTTGCATGGCCCAACTCTTCCACTAAAAACAATCTCACGCCGAATCTGAACCAGCCATGTATGTCTACAGACACACTGGGCTGGGTCGACCATCTAAGGAAAAGTATAGTCGGAATCCAGAGGTCCATCCGCGTCCACCCTGTCCATCCCAAAGAAAAGGAAGAAAAAAGAAAAGATTCAGTGCTTACGCACTTCTGAAAAGCTTCCGGACTTTCAAGAAGGGCGAAGGCCCAGATCTTCGTGAGCTGAGCCCGCATTTTCGCGACCGGAGTGCCCAACCCCGGCCAGTTCTTAGCCATCACTGGTTCCTTGGAGACTTTCTTCTGAACAGTAAAGTTGTGTTGTTAATTAAACTGAATAGATTTATTTTGCCTTCTTCTTTATTTCCAACTCGGTTGCGGAAACTCTACGCTAGCAAGAAGGACAACACGACAGAGAGCATTGCAGACCCGGCGAAGAGGCGCCAAGCATTGCTTTTGCCGATTGCTGCTTCCGTCGTTGGCTGAGCCGTCGAAGGCGCTGTGGAATTCGAGGTGGTGGGCACTGTGGAATTCGAGGTGGTGGGCACTGTGGAATTCGAGGTGGTTGTTGGTTGCGCTGTTGGTTCAGCCGTGAAAAAAGGCTTGGTTTCAAGAGTCAGATCGGACGCGATATACACCTCTGTCGATGTATCGGTGCGATTTTCACACAGAAATCTCGCTCCTTCGTCCTCACAATAATAATCTCTGTGGAGGGTCATGTTTCCGTCTTCACTGACCTTAGGTTAGG
>BLSF01000026.1:1881-13404 GCA_012862575.1 Parietichytrium sp. I65-24A
CCGCCAAACATAGCCCCAGCTTCGCTGCTCATATGCCAGAGGCTCACGTCGTCATCAGCCCCGGAGCCGGCGTCATTCCATGACTGGATCATCGTGTGGTATGTGCACTCGTCAGTGAGGTCAGCCTTTACGCACGGGCGAATGTAAATGCCTCGACTGGACTCCAGCTGTTGGAAGTGCCACATGCACTCATTATTCCAGCAGTGTGCCGGGAATGCCAAGTCTGAGACCGGCCTGAATCCGCTGGGGCACACTGGCCTCGCGAACGTGACGTCCGTGTCGGCGCCAGAGCCATAGTCGCGCCAAATGGTCTGAAAGTCCACCGGTTCGCGGTACAAGGTGTCGTCCTTTACTGGCGTGTAGATTTCCAGATCATTCGTCAGGCTAGCGTGCGACGCGTGCGAGACCATGCCAAGCGAAACGTATTTGTTCTTGTCTCCTGGACGAGGCAGCTGGATGGAACAGTCCTGGTCGGCGCCCGACCCGTGGTCTCCCCAGACCCATTCGTACACTTTGCTCGTGGGAAGGGTCTCGGAGGCGACGGAAGCTTGCAGAGAAGCCTGGATTCCGGAACGGAGGCTGCTGCCATTCGCGCAAGCCGCCACCGATGCTGCTGCCACAAGTGCGATTTTCATGTTGGCAGTTGCTGTTGTTGCTGCTGTTGTTAGGTTCTTTCTTCTTTGCAATTGACGCCTTCTTCCGCTCTAGTTCCAATGCAGGGATGTGAGGTTTGGGGTCTGTTTGCTCTTCAATTCCACGTTGGGGATCTAGAGAAAGCCTAACAACGCCGGGGTGGCTTTGACGCCACAGTTATAAACAGATTTCATACTCACTTATTTGCTCAATCAATTAACCATCCACTCTTCAGTCGTCAGTCGACAACTTGCAATGAATGCAAACGAAACATTCGAACCAGCGCCACTCTGGAGAGCTGCAGTGGCAGCGCCTCATCTACACGCGCCATGTTTCTGCCGTCGTCATCCCCTATCCACCACCCAACACAGCTTCTTGCTCAGCCCAAAGAAGATCCAACTTTCAGAACAGAATTCAAAAAGCAAGTTGACGTCTTGACGTTCGAAGTTTTCAATTGCTTTGAAGAGAGAGGAACGCCCATTGTCGGAGCAAACGAGTGGAAGAGATCTTGACCTTGTGTCCTTGTCAGTCTTGCCTTGACCTCTCTTCACTCTCTTTTCTCCTTCTCCCTTCATTTCTTTTCCTCTCTTTCTCTCCTCTAATCAGGGTGTGCAAATTAATGCTAGACTTTAGTGCCGGTATCATGCCTAAGCATTGTGCAGCATGTGGCTCGGTAGAGCTAGCTATGCGCTTGATAGCAGCGAGATGTAAGGGTGTGATCACACCCGAGTCTCTTCCACCAATGACAAATGTTTATCTTTCTTCCTTTCCAAGTTATAAGCTTAGCTATCTCTTCGTCTCCTCTGAGATTAGAGGGAATTTAATGCTCACGGTCAGTTGATTGAGAAAGTTTCAGTCAGAAATCAATCAATCAAGACTAACGTAAGTTTATCCCAACCCATCAATTCACACTGCTAGCTCACAGCTGACGCGAATATTAAACGATTCAGATATGATCCACACTGCAATTACTGAAAGTGACTATGTTCAGCAGCTCCGGTCACTTGAACTATGTCTTGTTCTGGTGGGTTACAATGCTCGCGAGAGCTGACAGATTCGAGTTCAGAAGAAAGAAAACGATCTTTCGCGGTGCTAGTCTGGCCTACCGGTACAAGTAATAGTGACGGGCGTATTCTGCGGTTTGCCAACACGATAGTTCGCTCTGTTTCTCTTCCAATTCCTCTTTCTTTTTCCTTGATTGGTTGCACTTTGTCATTCCGGAACCCGAGCTCGGCGCCTAACCATATCTTACCCTCCTGACTAAGGATCTCAGAGCATGTGTGAATGACACAGTTCAGGATTCTTCCTGACTGCGAAACCTCCTAAGAATCCAATTAGCACATCGTTACAGACCATTCGTGCGGCGTAAGGTCGGCTAGCCACGAGAGAGAGGTTCGTGAAAAACAGCTGTGAAACCAATGATATTGAAGGAGGGTGCGTCACTCCGTGGAAAATCGCCGTCCGCTTCTGAGGAGACGCGGAGATGTGCAGAATCCAGCGCGCTCGGCGAAGTGGCAAGAAAGAAGTGGCGTGCGGACCTCAGCGCGTGCCAGCCATCCGCACAAGACGCACACATTCATTGGAGAAGGAAAGAAAGAGAAAGAGAGTATAAACTTGCTATTTTCTCACAATCGAAATAGTGCCTGGTACTGACATTGAGTGTACGAGTACACTGAGAAAGGGGGCGCTTTGGCTGAACGTGCTCAGTAATTAGCCGTAACCGTGCAACATTACGTTGTATTGGGGCATCATGATGATCTGAACTTCTGTTTTACAATAAAGACTCTTCGTTTCGTTTCCTCTCTCGGACATTCCGTGACGGCTTTCAATGTCGCGAGTCAAGACTCCAGGAGGGTTTGCTGGTTCGCTTCTCGAAGCTCAGAATAGGCAGTGGAGCCACGAAGGGCAGCGTAAACAAACCCTATCAAAAGGCAAAGTGCAGCATAGGCCGATAAATCACCACTGTTTCGCAGAAATCAAGTTTGTCCACGAGAAAAGAGCTGGCCGAAAGGTCAACTTGAGTGAACTGCTAGCTCATTCACTCTTCTCTTGACCGCGGAACAAAACAAGTCAGACACCGCTGCAACATCTTCCTCCCTTCCTTCCTTGTGATCATAAGCGCAGAAAAATTATCCAGCGGTCACAGTACTCCGCAAAGGATGACTTGAACGGCGACCAATATGAATTCAGGAATGTTTGATCTTTCGAGGCGCGCGAGAAGTCCGCGAGGAGTATGCGTAGCCCACCAAAAGTGCAATGCCCCTGTAAACGTTGAGAATTAATATTGCTGGGAGGTCTGCTGTTGCCAGCGTATCTATCGAAACGTTGCAAAGCCCTGTCAACAAATTTGCAACCAAGAAGACGATGAGCTGGTGCTTATTCACAACCGAGAGAAGTATGCTGGAGGCCTCCGACGCAGGAGTGGCGATATGAGAGTCGTTAAGGTCCAACCAAGTCAGTGCCAAGACAACGGTCATGATTTGCTGTGCAATCGTCAAGATCCAGAGTACGTATGAAAAGTTGGCCATCCTCCGCGAGATGGGGCCCAGGGTCGCCTCCGCCATCGAAGTAGCTCCAAGAAGCGCCAAATAAAGTAGCCCTTGCTGGCCAACGTGCTGCAAATGTAGAATACTTGTGCGAGCGGGGCGGTGCCACTGTCCCAGTCCAATTGCGAGCCAGTAGAGGGCAATGTACCCGACTATACTCGAGATGCCTTCCCTGTTTTGAGAAACGAAAACACTACGCGGTGCGTGTAAAATCCACTCCTCCAGGCCAAATTGCAGCCCCGCCTGATAGCACGACAGAATGAAAAGTCCGATGAGCACCGGGCGCTCCATCAAACTCGGGCCCAGAGAGATTGTCACGAGCTGCGTCCCGAGTGTGACTGCCGCCAGGGTAAAGAAAAAGTTCCAGTGCACACCATACTCGGTGGGAATGTGCTAATAGTCCGCAGACCTGATCATGGCGAAACGAACTACGCCGAGGACGACAAGAGGTAGTGAGCGCTGTGCGATGATTCGAACGTTTGCCAACAAGCCGTCTTCTGTCTGCGTCACGCCACCCCTTGTGCCAACAACGATTCCGCTGGATAGAATGAAGGCGCCAGTGCCGAGATCCATGACCCCAGTTCCATAAGTCTCCGCCTTTCCAAAACGGCGCGGCGTGACTGGAAAATCGATCGCGAGAATCATGATGCATGTCAATGTCATTAATGAAGACCTGAGCGCTGAGATATGAAACGCGCGAATATGCTCCTCCTGAAGCTTATTGCCAACTTTTCTCCACGTCGCCGTGCCTTCTTTGCGCAAACGAGATGCAATCAGCGCGAGCGCAAACATGCTCGCGTAAACACCAGCTTGCATCCATGGCATCGTCAGCACCATAACGGAGGGGAACACCACGCACATGAACTCCACCCCAAGCCGCAACCACACATCCTCTCTTTCCAAGAACGCGAGTCTCACTCTCCTGGCCGCCCATAAACCGACGCCAACCACGCTCACCAGACAGCCAATCTCCACCTGCGTGGTCCCTCCAAACCGCTCACAAACGCCTCTTTCGCGATCTTATTGCTGCACCCCATCTTCCTCGCGCATTTGAGTTTTGTCCGATCAACGTACGCAGCGACGCCCGGTTCTCCGCTTTTCTGAGCTGATCTCCTTGATGGGTTCTTCCGGTCCTTCCGGTTCTCGCCTGGAAGCTCGAGGCTCCTTCCGCGCTCCCGCATCCTCGCAAGTGCAGTGGAAAGACAAGCCAAGTGAACCTAGGCTCAGCTAACTGCACTCGTAATTGATAACAAAAAGAGTAATGCAACCCTATGAAATACTGGTAGCCCGTCATTTTGTAATACCGCTAGTTGAGAACTGTTAAAATTGAGGATAAGAAATTGTCTTCTACCGTAACACTTGGCGCTCAGGCTGGTCTTTTGTCTTGACGATGTTGCAATGTTGCTGACCGCTGTGCTCTGTGCTCTGTGTATTTATTTGCCTACGTGTCAGGAACAATTTCGTTCACAATCAGGTCCAATCACTCAGCTGTGACTCCAAGGAGATCTCCTCGTTGCCAACTCCGTATTGATGAGATCACAATATCATCGAATTGAATTTTGAATTCTTTCTAACTTGAAAGTTCTAAATTCTAAAACTGAACCCACCGAGAACCCGCTGAGAACCCGCTGAGAACCCACTAAGAACCCAAAATTAAGTCCGAATGGTATGAGAAAATCCAAGAACAGCATCACAGCTCAGAAATTGTGTGCTATCGGGGCTTGGTCGAGGAACGGAAACCAAGGCTCTGCTATGTGAAAATAGCGTGGTACTCGTGGTATCTTGTGGTGTACTCGAGTACATCTTCCGAATCGCGTCTGAAGTCGTTAGGTTAGGGTTTTTCCTAGACTTCTGGTCCTCTAAAAAATAGGTTAGTGCCAAGAAGATGATCGTGCGTGTGATCGTGGTCTAGTGTGCGGCCTGTTCATGCGGAGTTAGACTGCCTCATTGGTCATGCCTGGCGATTTGGATGTGGTGGAAAAGGATGGGTTTAGTGTTTCCCGCGCACAAAGCCCATTTCAAAGCTGCCTCTCAAACCTCGGCTAACCACGGTTACGGACTTTGTGATAGCAGCTGTCACGCCTTGGACAGACTTGAGATGACGTGAGCATCAATCAAAAACTGATAAAAAATCAACAAACGTGAACGTGAGGTTGGCAAAGCATAGATGACCGCGGCTCGGAGTAGGTGCTGGGTTGTTGGGTTTGTTGGGTTTGCATAGGCTTGATTGCGAAAGTCAGCATTCCGATCATGCAAGAAAACACGCGCACTGCCGCGTGGCAATTCGGAGGCGGGAGCACAGCGTGTTGAGCGTGTTGAGCAGCACTCACTCGCACACGTTCCGCTCAATCGCTTCTCGTGTTTGCTGTTTAACAAGTAATGTTCTCAAATTTAAAAAAGAAGAGTCAGATACTCACCGTCAGTAGTAGTACGCTACGAGTCTTCCTTCCTTCCTTCTCCCTTTGCCTTGACCTTCTTTCGTATTCCTAACAAAATTGACGCCTGTGGAGAGGAGGTTCTTGTAGGTCTGCAGTTACCAAGAGCGTCGATGTAGTAGTCAAAAAAGGTCTGAAATAACCTCTTGTTTCGCGTTGGTTGGTGAGCCAACTAGGTACACCTGTAGCGAAAAACATAGTCCTATCCGAGAGAAAGAAAGCTCGCTTTCGCACTTTGGACATCTTTGGACCAAAAGAGCAAAAGCGTTTGGTTAGGTTAGGAGGTTACTTGAACTTGTGGTTCACTTCTCGGACGAGATTGCGACAATGGCGACTATGGCGACAACTACTTAAAACCTAACTACTTGAGCTCATCGTCCCTCGTGTGCAAAGTCAAGTGATTTTTCACCCTCTTCCTCAGCTCTGTATTCCAAAGCCTCTCCAAAGTGCACAAACCACAAACCACAAACAAACCAAGATTCTCTCTCAGTTTAAAATAAGCAGTGAAAGGTGTGCATAGAGTAGTACTAGTACGCCAAGATCGCTTGCCTTCAACTTCTTTCGAACATGGAAACACTCCCCTCCGAGTTCATCCATGGACGCTTTCGCGGTGTGAAGTCCTTTTCTCGTTGCTCGCCCTCATACTCAGTGCAAGTGCAGGTCAAATTTGTCCTTGCTTGCTTGTCTCTTTCCAGTCGCGTGCATTGATCTCGAGGGCATTTGCCGCTCTCTAACTGCAAAGTCTAACCACCTTTGCTTTGCATTTTGCACACGACCGCTCTTGCACAAACGTGACGTGGTAAGTGATCGTTCTTCGCCTCAATTCTAGGTCGCCCCTGCTGCTTCTCGCATTACAGTTAATTATTTCACTTTGATGGCGCTTGCCAAACAAATGTCTTCAAGTCTCAAGGATGGTGCCGCAGATGTGCGGTTGAGCCATCACATGCAGAGTTTCGAGAAGCGCTCAAGACCAAAGCCAAACTCTTTCCTTGGGTGGCCGTCGTTGACTTTGTCGTACCAAGTAGTGAAGTTGAGCAAGTTGATAAGGCATTCATTCACCTCAAAAGGGTGTGCGAAATGTACGGTAGTGCGATTCCACTACGGGAACTACAATAGGCCTATCTAACACTGGAGGGTACGCTTGGTGTCATAGGGTTCACTTTGGGTAAAGAAAGCGGCTTCTCTGGATTGCAAATTCTTGCCATCCAAGTGATGTTTTCCAGATCGGGACTAAAGGCTTTTAGTGGTATGACTAAGATTGGAGGGTGCTAGTACCTTGTTGCCGCTTTCACGAGTTGTTGCGGATGAACTTTTCGCTCAGACCATTCTTAACAGTAAATTGTCAATTTCGACCTTCTCTCGCGCTCCTTGAAGTTGGTGATCGGTTGGGTCGTTAGCAGTAGGGACTTTTAATGAGCTTATCACGATAATGGCAGGGCAATCTCTTCATTTCACGAAAACTAGGCTTTCCAAGGTAGAAGGTTCTGAGGCTGTGATGGATTACTTGCTCCCGAGAAGACAAGGGCGCAAGCTGCAAGTTTTTTTTTGTTTGGCAGCTCTATCCGAAGAGATCGGCATCGCAAAGCATTGGGTTACTTTTGGATCTTTTCGAAATCTCAAAGTGATGCGGGCGTATACAGGACCTGGACACGATCATCATTGGAAGGTGCATTGCAGTTGGCCGTTTCTGAGACCTTTCAGATGTTCTGTTAATAACACGACAAACTTGAAGAGGACATAACTTACATTCCAAAGCATCGCCGAAAGTGATAGCTGTTATGGTGGATCACATGGACGAGATCGCTGTGAATGTGCAGCAGACCCAGAACAGAAGTGGAGCGAGCGAAGAGCGGAGCGCTTCTTTTGATACTCACAGTCAGTTGCGCACTCGAACGCTAAACACTGGACATTGAACATTGATCGACGGCGGTCGGAGAATCGAGAGCTATCGATCTTCGATCACTTATCATTGCCGTAGGTTGAGATGGGACTGTGGTTGCGGTGTGTCGTGCTTGGCCTCGCTGTGGCGAGCGCCGTCGCGGACGGTGGCGGGCTCCGCGAGCAGTTGGCCCAGGATTTGAGCCAGGAGCAGTCGGGGTCGTTGAACGGGGGTCTGACTGAAAGTTTCCGTCGGATATACGAAGACAGAGATACGGAGGCTCATCTCTATGCATCAATCTGGGCCCCGATTCCAAGCGGCAACGAGCACAGAGTCGCAGTAGGGACGGTTTTTTCGGGGTCCTGGCGTAATCCGAAAGATGAGGGAACGAAAATCTTTGTTCCGAAAGCTTCGGACGATCTGAGGGATGCGATTGGCACCGAAATTATCTGGAACGACAAAGGTAGCGGAGGCAAATACGACGTGACGATCTTGCGCGTCATGTGTGAGGAGGGCTATTCCCCGGTCTCCCACACGGCTTTGAATACCTACTGTTCCAGCTCCCAGGAATGCTTGACAAAACTCAACAACATGTTTATATACATGGGCGTTCAGTACAAGCCTTGCGTCCGCAACTCATACGTGATGGACTGCAATTGGGATAATGTGCGCTCGCTCGTTTACAACGACAGAGGCTCCGGAGCAAAAAAAGACCTGACAGTTTACTACATGTCAGCAGATGGCGTGCCAATCACGTTCGGAGCAAGCGCAGATGCGCCTGAGTTAAGAAAGCCGGGGTACTTTGCAGCGTTGCCAAATTATTACGAGAGACCCAACTACGGCAATACCAGACTAAAGTGTCTCAAGGAATCCATCCCTCTGGCTAGTGCAAACGTGCAGCTTGTAGGAAGTTGGCGAGGCCCTATCAATGGAGACGAATATACGCGCGAGAGAGTGAGATTTGAGGGGTCAGAAACGGTGACGGAAAAGAGCATGAGCGCTTTTCTCGAGCTCGTGATCGGTCAAGAGGCCACATTCCAGGCTACTAGCGGCGCTGTGTCAGCTTCGTCGACGACCTCCATGCAGCTCACAAGCTCGTTGACTACGGCCTGGGCAAAATCAATTTCGAGTCAATTGAGCGAGACAACCAGAACGACATGCACGTTCAAGAAAGGCAGCTGCGCTGGTGCACTGTATTACTATACAACGGAGATCAAGGTAGATGGGCAAGCCGTTCTCGACGAAATGTCGTGCTATTCGGTATGCGTGAAAACTGGACATGTACCAAGGTGTCCGCCAACCACTTTTCTAGACGACTCAGCTCAGGATTGCTGTAGCCGAAATGGGAGAATTGGGCCTTGCTGGGAGATTTACCCTGTCCCACTGTGGTTTGGAGGCTACTCGTTCACTCGCGGAGAAGCAGCTGACATCTGCAAGCAGCATAACCAATACCTGTGCACAAAGGAGCAGGTGGACGGCCACACCAAATGCGCTTGGGGCTGGATGAAGAATTACCTCGGATTTTATATGAACGTCGCTCACCCTGGTTGTGGCAACAAGGTGGGGTTTATTGGTGGCACATCTTCCCCAATCACACAAAAGTCTGGCGCGTACTGCTGTGCAGGTTTTGACCCCAAGAATGAACCTGAGTGGGTGGGCGGGTACGTTTTTACCAAAGACCAAGCCAAGAATGTTTGCATGCAGAGAGGAAAAACGCTGTGCTCCAAGGAAGAAGTGGAAGGCCATGAAAAATGTGCAGCGGGTTGGATGACAGACTTCGTCGGGTATTACATGAAGACAGCTCAGCATGGCTGCGGCAGCACGGTGGGCTTTATTGGAACGTCGACCCCCCCAGCGTCCCACAAATCCGGCGCGTACTGCTGCTAAACCGCTCATCACATGGCCCTATCTCGATATATAAATAAATAGATCATTCCCAGTTACAAAGAGCTTCAGTCTTTCACCTTTGCCAGAACTGCTTTTCCACTGCTCATCCGACTGTGACTCCTGCAATTTATTTCCCTACAAACTCCCAGCTGCCGCGATCGTCTCCTATCTCCTGTCACTTTGTCCTTCCCTTCCCTGCGACCATCATCATCATGGTGACCATCACCACAGCACCAGCTGCAGGGCGTAAAAGTGCCAACTCACAAAGCGGCCGAGAATCGTCGCAGCATCCACAGCGTGACTTTTCAACTAATTTAAAACGCGTTCCATCCACAGCTCCACCCGGACAGCCTTCACTTTAAATTAATTTCTTCCTCTCATCATCCACTTTCACATCAGTAAATTTCACATGCACACTTACATTCGCAGTACTCTTACCACACTGCACAAATTGTACATGTACTGAGTACACATGGCCTCACTGAACGATATCTATCTACTTACACTTCGTCATCACCTCTCTGCTTCTTGATGCTCTGGACAATTGAGCCCCATCGAAGCTGCGCGAATTTGCGATGCTCTCCCGTCGCCGCCTTCCGTACCGTGGTATGTTTGCTATTTTGCTTCCTGTTCATATGTTGCTTGAGATTTTCGAAAATTGGTGTTTGAAGTCTGAAAGTTGCACTGGTATCTGGCAATGCTTTCCAAGCTGTTCCATTTGGCCGCTGATCGCACTTTGTTTGCACTCCAGTCGCGGCTTTATTCGCAATTTATCAAGCTGCCTGAAAACTGCGCCTTCTTGCAATTGCTGGACGCTCATTCAGACTCGCTTGGGTCATATCAGCTGCCGGCATCGGCAACTTGATTCAGCCTTCACTTCGTGGAATTTGGAACCTAAGGCACTGCTAAAGCCTGTCGTTATTGGGATCACTAACTGGATGTGACTGGAAGTAGTATTCGAGCCTCATCTTCTGGGTTTCTCTTTTACTGTTGCTCTCTGTCGAAAGCTTTGCAAGAGCTCCGCTGTCCAGTCTGCTGCTGTACAGGTACGTACAACCACAACCACTGAAAAGTGTCCGCACGAAGGTGCGAAGCGCGACAATGTTGTTAACATTGTACTTTTCCTGCTCACTGGTCATGGACGCCGAGATAGCCAATAAATCTAAAAATCAATCAATAATTCATATTGGCACAATTTCGCCTTTTATTGGCTACCGCGAATCCAAACCAAACTCGCAGTGATGCAAGCACAGTTTACCGTTGCCATTTTTTATCTGAATGCTGTAATTCACAGTCAATTCAAATTTTCCAGGCAACTCATCTCATCAAGGCGTATTACTGCTCTGCGCGCTCAGGTCTACGGAGAGATCTAGGGCTTGAAGTGGCCACACTGGACAAGAACGACAACATAACCGGTACTGACTGTGAGTACACAAAACAAAGCGGGCCGGCCTTCTTGAGAAGTTCCTCAGACTACGCTTTGCAGGATGACGCAAATGGAGCCACGAAGTGCAGCGTAAATAAACCCTATCGGAAGGTGGGGTGATGGTGACGAGCCTCCTGGTGCACCACTTATAGTTTTGACTATCATTATTTACAACTTACCTTTTAAAAAAAATCATGTGCTTACTCTGGCCTGGCAGGCGCAACTCGCGAAAATGAACTGCAAACGCAACGAGCACGAAGAAGGCCGCCGAAGGTGGGCGCACTTTGGCTTGTGTTTACCCGAGTCTCATGTTGGCGAGGCACTGCTTTTTGCAAACACAGATAGATGACCAAAAATTAGGTCGCGGTAATACTCGTAGGTTGGCGGTCCTGGGGACAGACTTTTGAAGTCGTGAATGTGATGCAAACGAAGGGGCATCGGACTTGTCTGTGGACGAGTCTTTGAGCTTTAGGTCAAGCATTGCTCTATCCGAAAATGCTTGACCTAAAAAGCTCAATCCAAACTGGGACCTTGACTTGGGTCAATCTTGATGCAGTTTTCACCGCACCTGGTAGTGTCCGACTCTCACGGGCTAAATAGAAGCCATTGTACGCGCATTTAATTGTTGAGCTCCTTAAACCTGAAGTCCGGAACCGGGAGTACTTGTGCGTCTGACTGCTGCAATTTGCTCATGCTTGCGCACGAGAGCTGCCTTAC